>JANSTU010023429.1:0-13141 GCA_027564075.1 Bolitophila hybrida
GTGCGCGGAACGTTGCTCGAACTGAAGACCCATTTTCATAAAACAGTTTAATGATTTGCACGTGCTGCTCGACACTGCAACCTGCCATGGTGGTTTGGGAGGACGGAATGAATATAACACACTGATTTGACATCTGTCACTCAAACAACATGGCCGCAATGAGCTGTCAAAGTTATATAATTGGAAAACCCTTTACCTACATTTAAAAGGCCACTCCATCAAAAACCCGTACGTATAGCAACAGTGAGGTGAACCTTCGTATTTAAAAAAACCTCCTTAAAAAGTTTTGTTGAAGTATTGTAGGATTTTACTTATTCATAATTATTTGAATAAAACCTTATTATAAAAAAATCTCCTAAATTATTCTGTTAATTTATATATGGAGCCGAAACAATCCGGTCATTTTTGGTTCATAGCGAAAAACACTACATACCAAATGCCATTGTCTATCGTGAATTCTACGGGTAAACTATTCCAGGCTCATGGCGTCACGTAAATAATACTGATCTTTATTTATTAATCTATAAATACTACACCTTTTTGTATGACATTTTTTTAAATAAAACTAAACTTTTAACATAAAAAAAAAAGTTTTAAATATCCTGCTGAACCTTCAAGATGGAAGATGTAGGGACCGATGACGCCAACAGCGTAAATCGCTTAAGATGAAATTACCTATCAACAAGAAGCTCATTTAATGTCCATTGAGCGTCCGCATACATTGATAAAATTACAGATATTTGAGAATTGTCTACAATAATTTGTATTTATTGATTTCGTAAATAAAAATTTTTTGGTTCAATTTAAAAAAAAAAAAACTATTTCTATTCCGGTGATAGTTAACCTTTCGCTATAAAAATCCCATAAATATTTGTGATTATATAAGAATAAAAAAAAAACTCCACTAAATCGAGAACCCGTCGACATGGCCAATCGCAGTAAACTTTCAGTGTTTTTTTTTAAAACTACTATTAAAACAATCCATTTTTCATTTTCTGTGCGTAAAACAAACACTCAGCGCGAGTTTTTATAACGAACATAATAGCATCAACGTGATTCATGCTCGGTTATCCGTTGGGCGCATATAGTCCGGACTTTTGTGGGCTAGCGAAAGCTATTATATTTCAGGTTCTCGATAATATCGTATATAGAGCGAACCAGTTTTTCTTGTGCATTTGGACGTTCCTCATGAAATGCATATTCTACAGAACTTCAGTGAAAGTTTGCACAAAAAGTTTTGCCGGGCTACTCGTCGCGTATACGCGCTCTGCAAAAGTTTAATTGTGCTTTATGCGTCGTTTATGCGCACAGGCACGGCGGCGCTGTACTTCAGTGCTTCTTAAAGATTATGCATAGTCTTGCAAAGACTGTTCCGTTCGGATTTGATTGAACATTTTCACAAATAATAAAAGTTATATAATAATAGTATATATGTATATTACTCATTAAGCAATCAGCTGTATACGCGATTAGTTTGAGTTTGCTAGACAAAAAAAAACTGTATTCAACTCAGCTAGAAACTTTTCCGACTTTAACTCTTGCTGTGCTTTAACGATAGAATGAGTGAGTAATTATTTGCAAATATCTCGCGAGACTTCAAAGAGAAAGCTTTCAGAAAATTATACCATTATATAGGCATGTATTCTTGTCCTTGTAATCCTCCCTCCGGCTGAATACTTAACGGATCAAGGAGATCGTGTCTAATTATTGCATAACTACACTGGCTCATCTCGGTTGATGATGCCCAATCATTTTCAACCAAACATACATACACACACAAAGAGACCATACATTATGAATCAATAGTAATTTGAAATGTTTGCCGAACCATCCCCTCAGCTGCTATCGCACGAATATTATGTTACTAATGTCTATGTGTGTGTGTCTACTTTGTAGGGTTGCTTGAAGACACACTGCTTTGCCACTTTGAGCTTTTGTGGAAACACATAATTACGGCGTCATGCTGAAGGGGTAAATGAGACTAATATTAATGGCTATATTTTTGTGTGTGTGTGTATAGAGTTGTTTCAAGATTCCGAATCAGCATTATCAAAACTAATATACACACACACCCATTCAAACATAAATATTAATCGAATTTGTTGCAAATGACTCGCTCGCAGCCAATCCGATTATTTCTTCTTCTAGTATACAATGTGTATACGCGAATATTTGTTTTGGTATTAAGACATATTTTGCGTCTTTCAAGATAATTATGTTTGCTTATATGTGATGTGAATGAAATTGCCACATATTTGCCCACGACGATTTCTATATCGCAAAAAACAGTCTATAATTTGTTCAATTATAATGAGACTTTCTTTTGAAGTGTATATTTACATATATATATTATTTCCTCTGGGAATTTGTTTAAGAAAATAGAATTCCAGGATAAATAAAAATAATACCCATTCAAATTAATTAAATTATTCTTACCATTTTTTTAAAGGAGGATGTAATTCTAAGATGACACTCGTTATAGTAATTCAAATTTCAGTTTAAATAGTTTTGTTCATATTTGCGATTACTCTGTATTCATCGGAAAATCTTCTGTGAGGTTGATCGAACCGCGTTGCAAGATGTGACCGATCCACTGCCGTTTTCTCCGTCGAACTTGCATTGAGACGGGTGCTTGCCTGATACGTCTCCACAATTCAGTATTGGAGACTACTTTTGGCTGACAAAAGTTTGCAGTTTCCCGGTCAGAGAAAAGGACCGATTTGACGTTGGAGTCGAACAGTTTCAGCTTCGATCGTTTTGACAGCTGATTGAAGCGCCAGACGCGCATAGCATCACAAGGACTGAGCGGGCTTTGTTCTTCTGAAGGCTTCTGAAGGTGCTCGTACAGGCCCCATTGAATGCCGCGACCACTAGTGCTCAACGCCACTACAAGGACGTCATCACACTGCGATAAATAACAGTGGCGAGATAAGACATTCCTGTTGCACTCCACTATTCACGACGATGCTGTCGGAGAACTTGCCATTATGTAAGACGTGACAAGAAGATCCGGCGTACAACTCATTCATGATGTTGATTATCTTAGGAGGTACGCCCCGGCGATGCAGTACGTGCCAAATCGCTGTTCTGTCGACTGTATCGAAAGCTTTTTCGATGTTGACCAACATTGCATACAACACTGTTGATTGTTACATAACGATCCGTAGGGTATTTATGTGGTCAATGAACGAATACCCTGTTCGGAACCCTGCTTATTGGCGCCGCAGGGTTCTTTCGATATGGAACTGTACCCTCGCTAAGATAACCTTTGCCAGGATCTTGTAGATCACATTCAGCAGACATATACCCCTTCAGTGCATGGGAGTCATGCATCACCTCGTTGTTGAGCACTTGTTCATAGTGCTCTCTCCATCTCTTCAGAAACTATCCATTGACAATGGGTTACCGCAGGCATCCTTCACAGGATGCCTCGTGTTTGTTATCCGGTAGAGCTCCTTATGTCGCCCCAGCCTTGCTGCTGCCTCTGCTGCATCAGCCAGCCTGCTGACCTGTCTCCTTTTGTCGCGTTTTTCACTGAGTTCTTGTTTTTGGCGCCTGAGGTTGGCGCCTAACTAGCTGACTTTGAACTGCCGACGTTCTATAATGAGACGAAAGGACTCGTCTTAAACCCAGTTTTCCTATCTGCGGTGCCGTGTACCGACGAATTCCTCCTCGCCTTTCGCCACCTTTTGGAGATGGCGATGTGGTCTATCTGGTTCTCCGTCTCGCCGTCAGGGGAGACCCATAAGAATTTGTGGCAGGTCTTGTGGGGGAATAATGTACCAGTGATTAACAATTGTTGCTCAACAAAGAGGTTGCCGTTTTCATTTATTTCCCCCATAGCATACATTAGCTTGAGGAGGTGCCTTCATCGCAGAGGTCGAAAATCATGTCCTTGAGGGCGCACTCGTAGGTCTTGCTGAGACAGGAGAGCAACGCAATTGGTCTGTAGCTGTTAACATCTTCCGTTGGTTTACTGTGTTGGGGGATACAGTTACCCTTTTACAGGCGACCGGGAAGTAACCTATATTGTGACAGTGGTTGATAATTGTGTAATGCATTACTTAGCCTGTTACTTCATGACTACCGTCGGAATATTATCTGAGCCTCTGCTCTTCTTCGGGATCAGATGTTGTTGCACATTACTATAACTTAACCGTAAAGACGACTTTACGACCCCTTAGACGACCCAATACGACTATTAAGTCGTGTAGAGGTCATATAAAGGACAATGAGATAATGTAAATATGGAATGGGATTCAAATTTTGAATTTATTTTAAAATTTCATTTAAACGTTTAAAAATATATAATGATTCAAAGAGATGTCATTATAAAAACGTAAAAAATATATTATAGGTCAAATTAAAATATATGTAACTAATTAATTTGATTTTTTTATAAATTAGATGGACGCTACATTTATTTCATCTGTTTCAGAAAACGGCTGCTGTAGTCATGACTTATAAGACGTAATGTTATATTTAAACATAACCAATATGTCATATAAGAGTGCGAGATACACAATGAGCGCTTTATTTAAGCGGTGACTTTTCTAACTACTAAGCTGTCAGTAGTGTTTAAATGGTTTTGTGTATTTATGTGCCTCCATTTGTATGTTTCCATTACAATAAGGTCGTATTAGAGTCTTATTGTCAATTGTAAAGGTCGTTAAGAGGTCTTATTACATTTTAAACGACCTTTTTACGACCTTTCGTATAGTCATAAGAAAGTCTCTTATATGTCATTTTTCCATATCATTTTTATAGTCGAATATACGACAATTAAAAAACCCCTATATTACTTACTAAACTTTTTACGACCAACTACACATAATTGAATAGTCTTTATGACTAAAAATGTTTGGTAGGCTGCAACAAAAACAAACAGGCCCAAAATTTAAGGTCAAACTCTTTGAAAGGGGAGTATTAGACGATGTTATTGAAGACTGCCGTTTGAACTACGAAAATAAAAGATAAACGACAACAAGGCGCCTGGACCATCGATAATCCCATTGGATCCATTATTCCCTTGTGGGACATAGGGCCAGTGTGAGATGCCGCATACCGGACTCAATGACCATTACGGGTTTACACGTCTGGTCATGTTATGCTTAGTTCCCGGGACGGGATTGAACCGGCGACCTTCCATAAGCCAGCCAACGCGTTAACCCACTCGGCTATAGCTATTATTAATAGTGGATGAAAAAACAAAAGCAATTGTCTGAATTCCATAGTCATCGTTTTCACAGCTGACACGTGCGATTCCGTTGGTTTGTCCAATTATCGTCTTACGACTTCAACTGTATATGTGATATCCGGTATCGTAGCTACTGCTTTTTCGCTTTGAAACAGGAAGATATGTTCCGTAGAACCCATGGATTTAGATTTTATATTACTGCCTGAGTTACCTTCTGAGATACCAGTAGTTTTGTATAGATAGACTGAGAAGATCAGTTAATACAACTGAAAAATCTGCGAAGTGATATTTAACAGCAGTCTCGCAGTGAGAATGTAAGATGAAGGCAAGGGTGTGGTTTAGTACGTGAGAACAACTTCGTGAATCATATATGATTCATCCTTTGCTCAGCCCAAAAAAACACAACACGCACGCCTTAAACACAAAAACACATTCTCTCCTGGGGACTGGGGAGCTTTCGTCAAGCTTTCTGCGCGCAAAATGACACACACACACACTGAATTATTTATAAAACACACGCACCTTTCACGCACAAACCCATATATATATTCTATTACGTTATGGTATCGAAGTTCTGCATACAAATATTATAACCTCTGTTTTGTTGTTGTTGCTCTTTTTTTGGGTTGTACACATACACTCATATGATTTATGGCGTTCTTATTTAAGGGGATGCTTTACACGCCGTAAATGGTATACTCAGCTCATGTAGACTCCAACATCTATGCAAATAGTATGTTATAATAGAAAATATATGCAGACTTTTCATTAATGCCCGGAAAATGTGTCAACGTCGCGAAGTGTCGCATGTGTGTGTGTATATGTGTACTCACGTTGATGAATATCAAATGTATTATTTACTCGGGAGATTTTTTTATTTCCACTCTCGCTCTCTTTCGTCTTCAGAAGAAAATACACACAATATTCGCTATGGTGGAAAACGACGTTATGAAATGTTCAATATAAGCTCGGCGCCCGATGGCGTTCCCGTTAAGTGTAATGCGATGTTCGAGCAGATGGTGACACACGTGTGCCCGCCTGTGTGTTATGTGTTTGTCCCTTTTTTGTGTTGCTTAATGTATAGGTAACATCAGATTTGCGTCATCATGAAATATAAAAAAGGATAGAAACATGCAAAAAAATATGATTGAAATTATTTATTGAAAATTGTTTTTTTTTTTAGTTATGTTTGGCGCTTTTTTCGAAAATGTTATTATCGGATGGATTCTGCCATTCTTTAGCATCATTTTATTGAAATGAGTTGCTTAAACCAAATCTATTATTAGATTCTAATTCTTTGTTAGGGTGTTATAGGTTATAGGTCCTCTGCAGCCAGCAGTAGAAGTTCAGTGGATATCCATCTGTTATAGTTGGCCTTAGTCTCCTTTGATGAGCATATTTCTCAAACTTTTTGCAGAAGATGCATATCATTATTCTTATAATAGAGTAACAATTAAATTAATTAATTAATTAGAATTAATCTCATGCATTCTATCGACAAATTTCTTGAACAGAAATTCCGAAATTGCAAACATCTTAGTTGATACATCTAACCCGAAAATACATTTTATATCACCACTAAAATCATTACCCAAAGTAATACTTAAACTACTCCAAATATATGTACGTCTACACCAAGCAAGACGAGAATCGCACGTGATTGTACTTGAAATTTCGACAATTATTTGTTCGTGCATAAAAGTGTCAAAGAAGTGGTAATACGCCGTCAAACATCACGTTGAAAACAAAATTTAACAGTATCCCCATATAACAACATGTACAAGTCATTTGAAATGAAAAACACAAAAAAATAAAATTATATGATATTTATTGGAGCTTGAACCTATAATATAAAAAAAAGTCGAAAATTACTAATATGGCGGACATAATAATATATCAATAAATCAAAAAACTACAAATATCATCTAAATTTAGGTTTCGGATCCAATAAATGTTATCTACTTTAAAACTTAAACAAACAAAGTCAATACATCGAGTTTTTCTTGAGATATATGTACTGGAGAACAGTTTAAAACGAAAAATATTTATATTTTCCGCATTTTCATTCTTGCTTCTAGTACCTTTTTTAGTTAAATTTGTCATGCTTAAATACAGATAAATATTACGAAGGGGGGGGGGTACAATAAGCCAGGCTATATACTAGTACAAATACTGCAATGCCGCACACCAAATTCTTTGACTATTACGGTTTCACCCGAACTGGTCAGGTCATAGTAATGAGGTACTGTGTTTTAACACGGAATCGTGAATCATCATACACTTATTGTTTATTACTCGGTGCGTGTCGACGTATTTGTTATTTGATGGCATTAATGTTCCGTTATTCCGACTCAAAAACATATTTTCTGAAATAAGCTATTAATAGCAATAGGAACCTACTGATTTAAAGTTCTACATTCGAAAAACACTTCGGTCTGCCAGGCCGGGAGAGAACCGACGACCTCCCATTAGCCAGCCAACTCAGCGAGGTACTAGATACTCTTCGGTGCACAACATCTTAAAGCGAAGTGTCAGCTCTCAAATACCTTCGTCGTGAATAATAAAGTTTTACTGGGTTGTCTTCTCTCGCCACTTCTATTTGTCGCAGTTCATTCAGCACTGTCCTACTAGAGACAATGGAACCAACAAGGAAGCGCACAAGAGCAGGCGGAAACTGTATACAACTGGACGATGATGAAGAGATTGGCCGTCAACCGCGTCTAGTTCCGCTTTGTTGTTGGTGTCATATGTTCCAATTAGGGATTAAAGGAACTAATGTGTATATAAAAACGAGTTATATAATATAAATCGAACGAACTCCTGCACTACAATTGGAAGACGTTCGATATTCGAAAATGAAAAGTCAATTTATTTCAACCAGCACCCTGTATAGAACAATAAGTGAATGATATGGTACTGATGATTCACGATTCTGAATATAAATAGCAAGATAGATCTCGGCGCATAGAGATATCTCAAATCCGGTGTGCGGCATCGCAAACTGACCCTATGTCCCACAAGGGATTACAGGATCCAATGAAATGTTATTTTACAAATACAGTTTCGATCTAGTGTAACATCTAAGCTAATCAAGACAATGTATTTAAAGAAATTCTTTCGATTAACAGATGTTATGATGATGATGACACAATAGACAAAGTCAAACTATTTGATATGAACATAATCACAGAATCGCACAAAGCAGACGATTTATAAGTTGCAAATGCAAGGTTTATCTCCAAAATATTTAAAAATAGCTAAGTAATTTAAGTTTTTAATTTTTGTGCAAAAGAGCTCAGATGCTCGAACAAGCATTTGAGAGAACATTAAACATGTGATTTCTGGACCAAAGATGTTTTGGGACGAGCCATGAAAATAACTCATTAAGGGTGCTTTGCCGGTTGAAGCACACCGAACACATTGGCACGCATGGTTTGTGATGTGCTAGTCTATGTTTAGCCAGTAAACATTCTTGCGGACGATTCCAGGGTGTCTAGTCTACAATGTAGACTAGTGACTCTAGTATCTTATTACGTCCTTTTTATGAGAGTAGTTAAGTTGGATTCATCGGCTTCGGTCATTTCATTTATATGCATATGCATGTTATAGTATATAATATCCGCGTGTCCTGGCGGGCTGACGATCCAGTCAGCCGAAACATCTCATGTTAAGTGTAAGTATAAGTTTCTGTCAAAATTAAATTTTAGTTTATGGACCCGATACTCTATCTGATCGGTGTAGCACAGAAATGGTTTGCTCGGTTTCATTATGGATATTTTGATGTGACAGATGCTCTAAGTGAGGGACGGCCTATCGATGTTTAGGGACGATGTCGACCAAATCTTGGAATTACTGGCACAAAAGCATGAGAACCGTTGATAATCATTTAAAAACCAAAAATGATGTTTGGGTCTAGCTGTCGCTAAAAACCTTATCTGGTGATGAAAAATGGGTCAAATACGACAACGGTCGTGGTGGAAGCTCGGTAAAGCATCCAAACGTTGGCCAAGCAAAGTGTTACTTTGTGTTTGATGATATTAGCAAGGAATAATTTATTATAAGCTGCTACCCTATATTCAAACGCTCAATTCGGACCTGTACTGTCATCAACTGGACTGCTTGAAGTAATCGCCCAAAAGCGGCCAACTGCGGCCAATATTAGAGACATTGTGTTCAACCAGGACAACGCCAGATTGTATAATTGATTTTGCTACTATGTTTATCATAACTTTGTATACATTATAAATAAATCGTATGTAAGTAATGTGATCAACATGTCGGACTGCAAAAGATGTTTTAAATTTTCAAAAGAACGTTGTCAGTTTGAAGTCCACTTCCAATGTGCATACATAGTCAGGAACTCGTCCAGCGGCGCACTTTATTTCACGCATTTCTTGAATGAATTGGCGGTAGTAATTAAGCATGCCGTTAAAAGACCGATGTAAGGACATGTCAAACGGTTCGGGCATGTGCGGTATGGCAATAACCTTTTCTGGATGTGGTCTTCTTCCTTCAGCATCGAATAGGAAATAACACTGGTCTGGATTGATGTGAAAGACCCAATTCCGGATTATCTGAAACACTGCGTATATATATTATCCGGCAACTCCTTGCAGACCAGCGAGCACAATTTGCAAACTTTAGCTCAGAATTTATACCAAATGGGATAGACTTGTCCTTGACTTCAAGTCAATTTTAGCAAACAGATTGTCAGTGATGCAAAGATGTCGTCTGGCAGCGGAAAAGGATACTGGTAAGATTGAATAACCTATTTCAGGATTTTGTCCCGTGGCTTTTGTTTGTGAGCACTATAGCCATGCCATGGTTAAAAACTCTGAGCAAATTTCTGCAGTGAACACGCTGTGTTTTGAAGTGGAGGTGTAGTCATGGACACTCGCACTTGTCGATTGACAGCAGAGTCAACACTTGTGTCGCGTGGCAGGCTTGCTGTTTTTAAAGACGTTGTTGTTCTTAGAAGATGTTTTACTTGGGCAAAATCCTTCTTTGTGTCCGATGGAGCAACTGCATTCGTGATATTTGTATGTGCAGTCCTGGTTGAAATACATTCCACATCACAGCTACCTCTTCTATTTCTATTTTTAAACTATTTAAACGTTAGGCCATAAAGTTTAAAATTATTTTAAAGGCTTTCAGTACCGTAAATCAAAAGCTCGAAGATTCTCAAATGCACTGGAATCATACACCGATATGTTATGTGTTAACATCCCATTTCCCACGCAAATCTATTTTCTCATACTCGATTAAATAATGAAGTCACACGTGCGCTCAATTGTTTTGTGTGTGTGTATGTGCATTTTCTGTGAAATCCAAACAATATCTTATGCCGCCGCCCATGCAACGCTTAATTACACTTGCACGAGCAGAGTTCTTTGCACCGTGCGCCAACACTTCTCTCACGCTCCCCATCCGCCCATTCGACGTCAAGTCGGAAATCGTGACTTGACTCGGATTACTTCTTATCTAATGTTATAAGTATAGTATAATATGTACTACAGATCTTATGCATAGTATATGAGCCGTGTCAATAATAGTGTGTGTATGCATAATAATGTGTGCCATTTTCTAGCTATAGCGCACGCTCGTAAAGCTCTGTGCGAGGGTGTCTGTGTATACATTGGGGGAGTGTATATTTTGTGCGATAGCAAAATCAAAATGTCTCGCATTCAATTTAGCCATAAACATGTTCTCGATTCACTGTGTTTGTGTGTGTGTGTGTGTGTGTGTACAAGAAATAGTGCACGTAAAAGCAGAGAAATCTTTGATGCCCTCTCTTTAGACTGTGCCTCCGTGCATATGCGCACAGCAAGGGTGACAAATGCGGGAGGTCGTGGGGTCGACCGATTGTACACACAGCCGCACAGACACCGCAAGTAGCTATCTCGTTGCTTGCGTGTTGATTTAATATGTGATACAGATTTATAGACTTTTTTATGACTTGTCGATAATTTTACTTGCTCTATTCTATAGGCGAAGCATCCACTATACTTTATATGAAAAATATAGTCGTTTCAAGTTTTCTACTATATATTTTATAATATAATTCAGTGCACATGTGTTTGTATGGCGGTGGGAAATTTGTTTATCGCACGTACTTTTTTATGGTGTATTTTCTTTTATATGTGTATAAAATTGAGTTACACACATACACACAAACTAAGGTATATGTTGAAGTATTTAAGAGCGTCGAGTGATCGACGAGCGTACGTGAGCTTTAAGCTTTATTATAGTATTGATCATGTTCTTGTTCGCAGGTTTGCAAGTTGCGAAAGCCGGAAGGAGAATTAAAAAAGTTTTTTTATTGAATTTTGTTTCAAAGTAATTTCCGCAGGTCCTTTTATCTATTTTTTTCTATATTCTATAATTTATATAGGTATTTACTACTTTAATGCACAGGTACTCAATTCGCAGAAATACTTCAAATAAAGTTGCAATTTTCAGCTCATATCTTGGTAACTATAGATAATTAAGTATATATTCTGAGAAAGAAACACTCGCGGGCGTATTGTTTCAGGTTTCACCAGCCCGCATTTTGATGATGTATATCTAGGATGCATACGAATATTTATGAATGAACGCAAGCCATAGCTAATTTACTTGCACGTTGAAAGTTTTGGCTCGAAACTTATTGATATAAACTTTTATGCGGCAAAGTTATTGAACTCTTGAATCAGTGTACATAAATTCAGTGTTGAAGTGGGGGGTTTGGGGAATAAAGATTTGTATTCATAATGCAAATATGGATAGGATGTTTTATGCTGGTTTTGCTGTATTGATTTTATTATTGCCACATTTAACAGGATAAAATGAAAGGGAATAGTTATTTTTGTATGGACATATTTTTTTTCGTGTGTATTGGTTTCTATATTATTTTGCATTTTGAAAGAATGAGTAAACGAATATTATTCTGACGTACTGATCCTAGGTTTTAAATGCTTTTTCATCGTATAGGTATTCCATCAAAAAGCATATAGCAACATTGGAGGTATCTAATAATGTACATCCCCGAGTTTGTACATAAACCGTTACATGCCACATCACACAATAAGTCCGTAGGATGTCACATAGATGGCGTTGATATGTAATAATTCATATGATTTGTAGGAAGTACCAACCTCAAAAAGATATCTGTCAAAATGACACTCCGACGTAGTTTACCAGTTACAGAGTCAAGTGACGCTACTTTTGAGTTTTTTCAAAAAAATGAATTCACAGCAATTTCGTGTGTGATGGGTAAAAATACCATCACAGCCAAACCATGGCTTGATAAGTGTTATCCGGACTCTGCCCCATCGAGACAAACTGTGAAGAAGTGGTTTGCTGATTTTAAACGTGGCCGTACAGACACTGACGATGCTGAACGCTCTAAAAGGCCAATTGAGGTGGTTACATTTGAAAACATCAAAAAAGTCCACCGAATCGTTTCCGAAAGTCGAAAAGTGAAATAGCTGACACTTTGAAGATATCAGAAGGCAGTGTGCACAGTATTTTTCATGAACAGCTGTTCTCAAAGTGGGTGCCGCGTCTGCTCACAGTGGACCAAAAACAACAACGTGTCGATGATTCAAAATCGCAAAAGTCGGCTGGTAACCCATGTTGCATTCTCGAAACAATAATAAAAACGAAATAAAAAAAATAGTAATCGTGTCGACCCGTCAACCAAAATTGTGTCAGGTGTCGACATAAATGATATAAGAGGTAACCATGTAAACACAAAGTTGACAATTACAGTCAACACAATTCAGTAAAAATGTGTAGTAACAAAAAGGCAGGAATTAACAATTTGTTACAAAGATGACACAATATTACTGGTTTTGTTACCAAAAATCTGTTCACTTTCACAAAATGTTTGCAAATAAGTTGAAGTTGACACAAAATAACCACATTTGAAATAAGTATTTTAGGCAAGTGTCAACTCTCATCACA
>JANSTU010023440.1:0-13138 GCA_027564075.1 Bolitophila hybrida
GCACAGCACAAACAGCACATTAGCATGACCTGACCACTCGTGTGAACCCGTAATGGTCAATGAATCCGCTGTGCGGCTTCGCACACTGGCCCTATGTCCCAGAAGGGATTAAAAAGGATCTAATGAGAGATTATTATTTATATTTTATGGGAGCGTATCAAAATCCCGAATTTCAAAATCCCGCATTTCAAAATCTCGAATTTCAAATCTCTCATTATAAAATCCCAAATTTGAAAATCCCGAAAAAAAACAGCTATTTTTTTTCTATTGTTCCTTTCTAACTTCAACTATACACATAGTTGAAGTACATTAGACTGGGTCGATTTCTTCAATTTGAAATTTTCGTTTACGGATAGAGCCCCCCAAAAGTTGCAAAATAATTTATTTTTTAATTTTTATTTTTTGTTGCCTCCAACTGCACTTAAAAAAACAGAATTTTTGAAAAAAATCTTATTAAAATCAGTTTTTTTTTCTTAAAAAAAAAACAGTCAAAAAATACTTAAAAATTAAAATTAAATTTCATACAACTTTCTAGAACATATAAAACAATAACAAAAAACATACCTCAAAGCTTTTCGATCCCAGCGGGGCATTCTCCTTTTGCATATTTAGACGATTACTGAACTTCTCCTGACCATTTGTTTGGTTTTCCTGCAAAACCTTTAAAACCATTAAAATATAAATATCAAAACATATAACAACTAAAAACTTACGTTAGTCTCCGTAACCTTTCCATTGCTTTTCATTGCATCCAATTGAATCTGCAGTGCATTATTGGCGTCCTGACGTTGCTTGCACAGTTTTTTCGCAAACTCATATTTATTACGTACAAGCACCAGTTCATCGGCAAGCCTTGAATTCTCACTGGCCGTTATCAGACCACTACCCTCCGATGCTAGACTAATAACTTTCTTCTCAATGTCTGTCTGTGTGCCCAGATCAACGCCACGATTTAATGACTTCTTCTTGACCAGACTAACCATTTCGTTTAGCTGATGAATATGCTGTTTCATCTTGTGTATTTCATTGCGTAGTTTATTCCGTTCAGTGTCTGCTTGGTCGATTTGCGATTTCAGTAAGATATTCTCTTGTTTCAGTGGACTATTATCGGCATACATTTTCATTGCTCCCAATTGACATTCCTTGATCTTAACTTGTTTACTGAGTTCTTTGATTTTCTTATCCATATCTTCGCAACCACAACCGGAACCGTTAACATCAAATGTCTGTACGCCCGTATCGATCGTATTCAATGATAAACCATTGCTAAACATCGACAGACGACCTTCATCGTGAGTAGAATGACGCCTTGACTTGCGGTCACGGTTTGAATTCTTTCGCAGATCATCTAGTTCTATTGCAAGATTTTGATTCCTCGATTTGAGATCATCGTTTTCACCAAGTAGCGTGGACTTTTTCTTATCCGTCTCCTGTAACCGTTGCTCCAACTCATGAATACGAATCTCTTTCTCCGTAAAACTTCGTTCCGATCTGGCCTTGGCTCGTACATCGTCTAATTCGGCACGTAAACGATCAGCACGCTGCTGTTGCATCTTAATCTCAGCTTGCAATTGATTCGTCTTGAACACATGCATTTTCTGCATTTCATGCAATTGACGTAAAACGTCCGAATGCTCAGCCGTCAATTGTTCAATCTTATGGCGATCAGCTGCATTGGGTGTTTCTTCAGCTTTTTGACGTTGCTGTAAATGTTCATTGGTTGCAAAGAGTTCAGTGTTTTGGGCTTGTAACTCCTTTAGCGTTTTCTCAGCACTCGCGCGCATTGCCTCCAATTTTGTATTGGTCATTTGAAGTCGATCAACATCATGACCACGTTGTTCGTACTGAACATGTAGATTCTTAAACGAATCATTGAGTGCAGCAAGTTTTTGTTCGGCTGCCTCAGCATCGCGTTGCATACGTTGTTCTAGCTCAGCTATGTATTCAGCGTTCATATGTAATTCGGACGTTTTGCTGGTGAGCTCGTCTGCACTGTGTCGATGTTTTGAGCGAGCCTCTTCTAGTTTATGTAGCAATTGCTGATGTTCGATTAGCTGTTGCTGGAATTTATCTTCGTTAAGTCTTAGCTCTCGTTGTAATCGAAGTTTTTCCTCATGTGACTGTTGCATCTTCTGTTCGAGACCTTCATAACGACCGGATTTCAGAACGAGCTCTTTGTAGCTAGTAGTTGTTGCTTGTAGCTCGTACTCGTGCAAAACACACGTTTCTTGTAATTCTTTAATTGTTTTCATATGCTCAACACTTTGGTTTTGCAGTTTCTCTATTGTACCGTTAGAACTTTCAAGGGTTCTTGCAAGAATTTCAAGTTTTTCTTTGTAATTTGCACATTTCTCTTCAGCAACTTTAAGTTGTTCAAGTTTTTCAGTCCAAAGCATACGTTCCGAATGCAGATTTCTAAGTTCTGCCTGTAGAATAACGTTGGTCTGACCAGAGTGTTCTGCAGACTTTTGTAACTCTTCATTTTCTAGTTTTTTCGCAATCGTCTCCTTTTCTACCACAACTAGCTTTTCTCGGATATCATTGTACATTTCTTGAATTAAATCTCGATCATCACGTACAGAAATACCTTCATTCTGGCATAATTCAAGTTCAGCTTGCAAAGCTACATTCTCTTCGATGAGTTTACTTAATTTTACTTCCAGTTCTGTCTCCTTGACATTGCTGTTTTTACTGAAATGGTCGATCTTCTGTTGCATGTTATTGTTGCTCTCTGTGAGCTCCTTCACCGTTGATTCTCGACTGGTAATCTCAGTCATCAAACTTAAGTTTTTCTCGCCAATTTCGGTAATTTGACTAGATAGTTTTGCATTATCAGTCTCAAACTGACGCAAACGTTCCGTTTCAATGGCCAATTGTTCATTCTTTTTGCTTAGGTTAGTCTGCATTTCCTCCTTATCTTTCATTAGACAAGAATTAATCTCCTGCAAATTATCCTGTAACGCTTTTAACGATTCATTCTCTTCCTGCAATTTATTAATACTCTCGATGCACTCCATGTACGAGGACCGCATACTATTGCACTCGTCTTCGGTTTGCTGGATGACAATACGATTATTCTCGACCACAGTGTACAGTTCATCTTTGGCAAGCGTAATAGTAGCTAGCTCAAGTTGTACGGACTTATGCTGTGCCTGAACACTTTCCAGACGAATCTGTGAGTTTTCCAAATCTTTTTGCAAAATCTTTGTTTCGGCACTCTGCACATTTGTGGTTGTCTGTAGATCAGCAACTAACTTCTGTAATTCGACAATCTTATCATCGTAATCAGATATTGCTTTCTTAAGGGTCTCCTCTTCGCTAATGATATGACCGAGATCCTCTTGCAGACGCATCTTATCAACACTAAGCGTTTGTATTTCATCGGTGAGTTGAGTATTTTGTGCAGTTAACGTAAGGATCGCTTCTGTCTTTTCACGAAGCTCTTGCTGGACACTTTCTAGCTGAGTATAGGCTGCATATTCTGAACGATCCGATGAGTGCTGTTGTTCAATTGTACGCTCAAGATCGGTCACTTGCGATTGATTGTCTTTGAGACGTTCTTCTAGTTCTAGATTTTGTGCAATTAGGTTCTCTAGAACTTTATGATTATCATCGAGTTCTGTTGTGAGCTCGCGCACTTTTTGTTCGAAAACGCTTACCGATGATTCGGCCTGTCCGCATTTCGTTCGCCATTCATTCAACTCCTCTTCGATACGTTGTTTTTCAGTAGAAAGTGCATCGAGCTCCTGGCGATCACTGTTGGCATCTATATTGTTCTCAGAGTGTAACGAGATTAGCTTATTTAGACCTTCAATGGCTACCTGTAAATCACTGTTTTCCTGAGTCATTTCGGCTAGTTTATCATTGAGCACAGAGATTTCATTTGACTTTGAGTCAAGCTCATCAGAAGTCGATTCTTTACAAGGATCTAGTGAAGTATTCTTCTGGTGCTCAGCAAGTGCCATGCTTAGCGATTTAACCTCTTTAGAACGTTCTTCAAGCTCAATGGACATCTCTTCTAGCTGCTTTTCTAATTCCGATTTACTCTTACTAAGACTATCTCGTGCCTTGCTGTAGTCTTTCACATTAGCACTGAGCTGTTGATTAACTGTCATCAGATTCTCAGATTTTGTTGCCTCTTCCTGCAGAGCAGTGCGCAGTTCATTTATCTTCTGCTCATGCTCCTTAACCAGATTTATTTGTGTGTCCAATTTCTTTAAAACATCAGATTCTTCAAGTTCTATCTCTTTATTTCGTGCTTCCTGTTCGGCAAGTTGATTCTGTATAGTCGTCATTTCAGTATGAAGATTCTGTCCAACAATACGTTGTTCCTCGATTTGTTTGACCAATCGCGTATTTTCCACTTCGAAATGATCACGCTGTTGCGTGACTTCGGCTAGTTCTGACTGAAGTTCATTCTTTAATTTCGAAATGCCAGATTTCGTATCATTCAACTCGTTCAATTGATCAGTGATTTCTTCTTTGGCTTTTTGCAGAGAACTATTTTCTAAATTGCATTTTTCAAGATTTTCTTTTAGGTTACTTATTTCGGCTGTGCATACGAGTAGTTTTTCATTTAGTTGTGATTTCTCCTCGGACACATTTGCACACAAGAGTATTTGTTCCTTTAAACTGCTTTGAACGTTCATAAGTTCCTTTTCCAACGATTGTATGGAATCAATGAGTTGTTTGCTATTTGCCTGCTCATTGCAGAGTTGTGCATTTAAATCCGTTACCGTTTCATTTTCCTCGGGCTTTTTGACCAACTGTGCCTCAAGCTCACTAATCTTTTCCCGAAGAATATCTCTGTCCTGCAGTGCATCCATCATCTGACTAGACATTTCATCGTATTCCGTTTGCAGTGTTTGATGTGCTGTAACCTCAGTGGCAAGCTCTTTGCTCAGTTTTTCACAGTTTAACTCCAATTTCACACATTGTTCTTTATTTTGTGCCTGTAAACTAGTCAAATCTTGTTTGAGCTTCTCAATTTCCATTATAAAAGTGTCAATGTCTGCCTGTTTGCTGACAAGGTCTTTCGATTCAGAAACTGATACCGTTTTCTCACTGAGCTTCTGCTTGAGCTCATCTATTTCCAACTGTAGTGAATTTATCATTTTGTCATCGGACCACTTTTGCGTTTCAGACGTTTTCAAACATGTTTTCAGATTTGTGATCTCATTGCGCAAATCAATCAGCTGTGTATTTGGATTTTCAATTGCCTGAACAAGTTCGCGTTCACGATTTTTGGCTTTCACCTGGAATTGTTCGTACTCATACTCAATGCTGGTACGCTGCATATCGGCCAGACCTTTATTTTGATTTGCCAGTATTAATTCCTTCTGGGCAGCATTGCACTGTTGTTCCGCTTGCTCTTTTAATTTGTCCATTGTAAGCAAATCAAGTTTTAGTTTTTCCAATTCGACTTCGAGACTTTGACACCTAAAATTTTAAAATACTTCTAATAAATATACAAAAAAAAAAGGTTTTATTGTTTACTTATAGAGTTTGCATTATAACCTAGTTTATATCTAGGCACTTGACAAAGAATTTAAATAAAAAATAAATAGACAAATATTCCGCAAGACACAAAATGCAGAAAACAGAAAATTTTACATGTGACAAGCAAAGAAAAAAACAACACACTGAAATGCGAAATGTCACTGACTGCTGCACAAATATGATTATGTCTGGTTTTGGAATTAGCTCGGAATCGTGCAGACACACACACATATAAATATATGTTTATGAGTTTGTGTGTGTTTAAGTGTGTGACGACATGATCGCATATCTGCGCATGTGCGATAGGAATAATTTCTTGTAATATTTTGCCAAAAGAAGCGTCGTGTTTTGATAAGATATAAACTAGGTGCGTTCAATTCTGACATGCACTGCTGAGCATTTTCATTAAATTACATTTTTTTTTTTTAAATTGGCAAAACGAACTGTAATAGATAATAAATCTAATTTCAAGCATGATTAGTCTTAGTACTTTTTTTAGTTTTTATTTTCTAAATGCTCACCTCTCTTTGTGTTTATTTCCATTTTCCCCAGAAGTGTCCATCAAACCAGCACGGTATTCCAACAGTTCTATGTGTTCCCCTCTGTAGACTTCAAGTTGTTCCATTGCTGCGTTGAGTTCTGTTTTGAGTTTACATATTTCGGCCATTTGTTTGTCATTCAACATGGCGGGTTCCGGATTCCGGTCCGACTGTTCTAGGCTTGTAAAATTCCTCAAATCTTCAAGTTCACCTTGTAAAACTTTCATTTCATGTTTTATATCAGGCGTTGATGGATCCATGTCGAACCTCTTACGTAGCTTCTCAACTCTTGGCGTGCACACGGTATCAAAAGTACGTGGTAGTCTTGATCTAGTTGTAATTTGAATTGATGGCGCCTTTGGACTTGGTTCAGGATATTCACCGAACATCTCTTCGCATCCTGGCTTAAAATCTTCATCAACAGCAGCGGTAGAACTTGTCAGAGAACCATATCTAGATCTAGACACATTTTATGTTAATCACACTAAATAAAACAAGATATATTAAAATAAACTACTTGTCCTGAGTTTTAGTCCGTGGAATATTTGTTGGTGTTGCACCGGCTGAAACATTTGGACTGCGCATTACGGTCGGGCACCAGGTTTTTCGTCGGTCTTTATCTTTAGCCGGCAAATGTGTATTCTTTGACTTTAGAATCTGTGATTCTCTTTCAAGAATTTGTTTTTCCAATTGCAACTGCTTTAGCTCACTGTTGTTTTTGCTCTTCTCCAACGTTAGCTCCGACTGTAGTCTGGTTATTTCTTTTTCAAGTCGCTTCATGAATACCGCACTGCTGGTAACCTCATTGACAATAGGTTTGTTCTTAATTGACTTTGCTCGTGTAGCAAAACTGGAGGAGGAAAAAACATAGTTCTAAAATCATCTAGAAACACTAGAATTAATTAAACTTACCTTAGCGTTGAGTATGTCTCCTCCATTGCGGCCGGCGTAACGGTACAAATCATAGCTGTCATAGCATTACCGCCCAGGGACGCCTGCAGGATACGTGTTAATTTCGAATCACGATAGTTTATATATGTTTGCACTTCATTTTCGCTAAGCTTCTGAATGACACAGCTCAACGACAACAAGCTCTTGTTGATGTGACTGCCCTCCTTCAGACGGTTACCCGTTGCACCGGTCTGATCTGCCCGTTCGGATCCTGCCAAATCCACAAGATTTAAGTAGCTTATCTGTACGGCATCTTCTTCAGCATTTTCACCAGTCTCACGAGACTCAATGATTATTCGAAAGATTGTGTGTGATCGACTCGATCGTTCGTTCATCATTGTCTCACCCGTACGACGCTCCTTGTTGCCCTCTTGCATTTGCTTCATTATCATATCTTCGTTACGTACAATGCACTCGCGATGGTTTACATTAATTTCTCCGCGTGCTGTTTCGTGAATCTTTAGGTCTACGCTCTTTTTGTCCAGCAAATCGTTGATTTTTTCATTGTAAATTTCAATATACGCAACTCTATCAAAAACAGTTATCATTACAGTTATACATAAGACACACACTATATTTATCCTTACCTAAGTAGAAAATCACGATGAACAGCCGTTTCAATTTCATTAAATATCTCGCGTACAGCCAGAGACATAATGCCAGGCTCTTTATCATCGCCTAGCATTGTATGCGTTTTACCTTTAATAAATAAACAAAATTAGCTAACTGTATATTTTTTTATATATTTCACTAACCTGATGATGTTTGACCATACGCAAATATGGTACCGTTAAACCCCTTGAGACTGGCATGTACAATCGGTCGACAAACGGAATTAAATATATCACTCGTAGGAGTCTGTTCGCCAAAGATATGATCTAGAAACAATGAAAGCACCGGTTATTCTATTTACACCAAATAATAATCACAATCTATACTAACCAAATGTAAAATAATCATTTTGATCATTTTGAATTGTGTTTCCATTGATGCGCCACAGTGATGTTTGTTTATTGTCTTTTTCGCGCTTGATCAAAGGTCTTACCTTGACCGCAACCTTTATATTATCGGCAGACATATTATGCAGTTGATTTCTGCAACCTTTTTGTAAACTAATTTAGTTTAATTGCATATCGTATATACGCAATTTTAGTGTGAATAGAACAATACAAAAAATAGCGATGCGCACAGTCCGGCAATGCCATCGAAAATATTTCTAAATTTTCGTATTCAACAGCTTTGAATTTGAAAATCAGGTTTGCCAACCGTATTGCGTATAATTGGTTTTTTAAGCAAACAACAAATGTACTAGATGTCTGTGTGCTGGCAATACTGCAATATTATTATTTATTTATTTTTTTTATTTATTTATAATGTATACAAAACAATATTAATATAATTTATTATTATTGTAATTATCTGAGCGGCTTGTTTTCTGTGAGCAATCGCATGTCTTAGTTTATAGATTTTATATTTTTTATTCTATTAATAGTAGTAAATTTTTGTCACCACCCATTGGTATGGAAAATGTCGAGGAAAATGTGTCATCAAAAAATTTAATTCTTTTCACCAAATTATTTCGTGACAAGAATGCACTGCAGAGTTGTGAATTTGTGTCACTACATTCATTTAAAACAACAATAACATGAAATATTTGAATTGTGTTTGGTTTTAAACCCTTTTCATTGCTTCTTGTGATTTTTTGGTGACAAAAATGCCATTTTTCTCAACAAATAGTTCACTGTGACAAGAATTCACTTGACAAAAATTCATATCGCCCTTATTTTTATCACCTTAGTCTACACCTGGTGCACGCAAAACAGTGTTCAATTGACAGTAAAAAATGTAATTTAAAAACAGCATAATAAATTATAACGGTATCTATGGGCGATTTGCAACTCCACTTGAGGCGGTATTCGTGTCAAGTTTGACAGAAGGAACATACCGACAACTTTGAATATGTTAAAATTTTGTATTTAATTTGTGTGTTCGTTGCAAATAAATAGATAATTTAATTAATTGTTAAGTAAATATTGATTTTTTAAGTTCAGAAGAAAAGTTTTTTTTTATTATATTGCTACAGTTAGTTAGAATTAGTATTCTTTAAATTGTAGTTTTGGTGTTAATATTTTTTTATGTTTTTTATGTTATGTTTTTGTATTTACTTCTTCAATAGTTGCGACCTAAGATAGTACCGGTACAAGTTTATCTTAAAATGAATTACTGTGGCCAGAGTAATTATTCCTTAAAAGAATATACTTTACATCGGTCTCGTAATCAAAATTGTAATCATTTCTAACGTAATAATAATTTCGACGTCGACTCTTAAAATGTATACGCATCATAGCAGCTCTTAAGAAAGAAAATCGCTTACGTAGTTTGATATTTGTTGTTGTCTTATCATACTTCGAACGATCGCATATAGGAGAACGCACTGTAAATTCTAAAACATTAAATTAAAGTTTTGTTTTATCTTTTTGTAAGAATTAAATTTAATAAAACAATATACTTATTGGGGTTTCCAACCACAAAAATCTAGTACTACCATACGCTCGGAAAGCAAATATTAATATCCACACAAACGTCACAAATGTCAAAAGTGACATTTATTTTTTTTCGAATTTACATCTACAACCTTCTGCCACATTTTCAGAAGTATATAACACAAAAAATTGCCGTTTATCTACACAAAAAACTGTATTAATTTGATTTGTATTACATATAGTTGCCTGATCGTTGCACTATGCCGCCCAAGAAGACAAATTCCGGTGCTAGCAAGAAAGTCGAGATCAAGAAAAAGGAAAAAGTCATTGAGGTTAGGTTACCCCCATTTGTGTTGTAGTGTTGTATATTTTTTTAAACAAATATTTTATTTAACAGGACAAAACCTTTGGTCTTAAGAATAAAAAAGGAAACAAGAATCAGAAGTTCATTGCGCAGGTAGAGAAGCAAGTGAAAAGTGGTGGTCTTCATCCATTGGGCGCTGTGAACACAAAGAAAGATGAGAAAGAAAAGAAACTGAAGGAGGCCAAGGAATTGGCGGCTCTCTTCAAACCGGTGCAATCACAGAAAGTCGATAAGGGTACGGATCCCAAGTCTGTGGTGTGTGCCTTCTTTAAGGCTGGTCAGTGCGGTAAGGGAGATCGTTGTAAATTCTCTCACGATTTGATGGTCGAACGTAAGGTTGAGAAGCGTTCGTTGTATGTGGACATGCGTGATGAGGATGGTGAAGGTGATACAATGGAAAACTGGAACGATGAGAAGCTGCAGAAGGTGGTCGAGACCAAGCAGAGCCAGGAAAAGCGTCAACAAACAACAACGGATATTGTAAGTTGTTTTTAAATGTCGCCATGAGTTTTTTTTAATAGATGAAATTTGTATCTTTAGATCTGCAAATTCTTTTTGGATGCCGTAGAGAAATCAAAATACGGTTGGTTCTGGGAGTGTCCGAACGGCGAACGTTGCATTTACCGACATGCACTGCCACAAGGCTATGTTTTGAAGCGAGACAAAAAGAAATTGGAAGAGAAAAAGGGTCCCGATCTATCGTTGGTCGATCTTATCGAAACCGAACGAAATGCTCTAGGATCAAATTTGGTATATTTATTCCACATATGATTTTAGAAAAAAAAACTAATCAAATGTATATTTTTAGACGAAGGTCACTCTGGAGTCCTTTTTGTCATGGAAGAAGCGAAAGATCCAAGAGAAAGCCGACAAACTGGCCAAGGAGGAGGATCAAAAGAAAAAGGATTACAAGTCTGGCAAGCAATTCGGTTTGTCTGGCAAGGAAATGTTCAGCTTCAATCCCGATTTGGCCGATGACGGTGACATGGAGGATGGTGATGCTGTGTTTGATAGTTACAGTCGTGAGGACGAAGAAGATGATGCTTTCGAGTACAAGGAACTGGATTACGCTGAAATGGCATTGGCTGCTCAAGAGGTACTGTTTTCGATGAAAATCATGATATTGTATCGCTATTGACCTGTATTAAATTTCATTAGGTTGATGGTACCGGTACGGTAGCACTGGAGGATCGACTGCAGAAAAGGGCAGCGCCCGAACCAAGCTCTTCCGCCGAAACAAACGGCAACACCTCACCCACCACTGATACCGTAGACGCCTCTCCGTTCAACGAAGACTTGTTCCTCGACGAAGACCTCGACGGTCTGGACGATGAACTGAACGATTTGGATGTTGACGATGATGAATAAACTAACATGCGCTCAAATTGATAAAATAAAATCTATACTCGTATAATTCAAATGAGATTTAAAATATAATTTTATTTGGAATATTGCAGCCAAGTCGATGGATTTGCTGTCGAAATCTTGTTGATCTGTTCCACGGTCAGTCCGGCTGTTGTTAGTCGAGGCAGGACATTGTTTATAATGTGACCGTATCCATGACCACCGAAAGCAATCTGAAAAATGTGGATTTATTAAAGTGGACTTTTTTGATTTCAATTCTAGTTTTTACAAGTCGATGCTTAGTATGGATGTCATGTGACATCAAGCAACGATCTTCATAGCCAGCTTGGACCAAGGCAGTGATATTCTCAATTCTCTGGGCATCAGATGGCATGTTCTTTGTAGGATTCAATTGATAAAATGAACATTCCGTTCCAAATAGATCAAACTGACAGTAAACACCCAGAGCAGCAAATTCTAGCAAGGACTCCACATCAAAAATGGTTCCTTGAACATTAGAATTAGTTTCAATTTTAAAGATGTTGTAATGGAAACTTACTGTCCAAATGCGACATGACACATTTCTCCGCTTTGCCTCCGGCTTCCAAGTATAAGCGTACAATCTCAAATGGAGCTTCAGCAGCACGTCCAGGGTGAAATGATACACCACAACCAAGTGCTTCTTGTGTAATTCCAGTAGCCTGAATGGACCTTTTCTCAAAATCTAATTGAAACAATTAAACTAAAATTCTATTGTATAATAATAATTACATTACCATGAATCGGCCAGACACTGCCCACTTCACCGATAAATCCACATCGTACCACTGACTCAGCCGAATTACCGGAATCCGTTGTTTGCACACCAACACTAACTTCCTTCGTATACAATTCGACCATTTGTTCCACAGTTAAGCTCAAATCACCCGGTGCTTGAACATCAGCTATATAATGTCCAGTGCCCGCAATAACATGCACACCAGTACGTTTAGCCACATCAATCATAAAACCAAGGTTTCGCTTTAGTCCATGCGATGTATTCTCAACAATAGTACCACCACCCCATTTCTTGTACAACAGTACATCGTCCAGAACCACTTGATGTGTGTCCGCATCGAAGAAGCTCACATTGTACTTACTGCCATACGGATACTGACGAATCATACCCGAATTGGCGAGATTTATCTTAGCATCGAAATAGCTATTCAAATGGGACGGTGGTGGTTTGTAGAAGTGATTAAAGTCCAGCGAAAAGTGTTCGTGTGTCAGTGTAACGCCGAGCGATTCAGGCGCAACCGGTCCAAGAACTTAAAAAATGTTTCATCATAACAAAACAGTTGATTAAATTACGATTGATTAGGGTTACTTATTAGAACTACTGTGTACCTGTTTGAACTTGCATTTTGGTGTATTACTGTATAAAATTTGCGACCAGTTCGTTTAGATTACTTTAAGTAAGTGCGATATAAAAGTCGTCTTTTGTTAACCTCATACGACTATTTATCTATATACTTATTATCACAGTGTTTATTTTTATTATATTGCTGTCTGTTTTTGTGTGTGTGTGGGTGAGCTATCCCGGTTGTTACGAGATTATGACAGTTTGGTTTACGCTTACGTATATAAATCTATTTATTATACTGTTGTTCAAATAATTCAGATAGCGATAAGTTTATGTGACAAGTAAAATTTAATCTGAAGAAGCAGGAGTTTAGGCAGAAGAATTTTTTGCTAAAATATTGGAATATATAATTACAGTTATGCTCGTGTGAAATTGTTAATCTTCCAACATGCCCTACATATGGATATATTGATGGTTAGGTGCGTGTCTAAATTACTCACGTAATGTCTCAATTTTCGCCAGAAATTCTAGAGAAAATGGAAGTTTTGTAGGGGGCTACAGAAAGCTGTAGTATGAATGTTAATAATGTATGGACAGAGAATTATGAACAGAGTGT
>JANSTU010023451.1:0-13134 GCA_027564075.1 Bolitophila hybrida
ATATATACTATATACTATATATATGATGTTTACACATCCCCCTGTGACTTCTGCAACTCACACACTTTTTTTTTTTAGAGACTACGATATCTTTGGCGATATATTGGTTTTTTTTTAAATTATCACATTACACATTAAATTACATAATAGTTTCACTAGAACTGTGTCCGGAGAGATTTGTATTAGAATAATTATTAACAAATACCTCGACAAATACGTAAATGCCGTTGAAGCATAGAATTTATTGTCCCATGAATTTAAAATATAATTAAATTAGGAACATTCAAAACTTATTTTTAAGGTATTAGCTTGTATTAAATAAGCTTAAATAAGTTTTTTTTTTAAATAAAATGTCAATGTAAAAGCCCAAAATCATTTGTATATGACTCCATTCTCTTTGGATATTTTTAATAGCCATAATAATTATATACTCCAATGTTAATGTTTCCATGGTTAAGATTAAATAAGTTTATCTCGAACGCACTCTTTAAATGATAAATGTCAAAAATTATTTGTTGACTTTAACATAACCTACCAAATTTGGTTTTCAATAACAAAAACATAGTGTAATTAGTAAATTTAATCGTACTAAAAATGGAATCAGACCACATAGTACGTGAGCATTGGGGTAATTACGAAGAAGAGTATGGCCGAGATGAGGTAAACTTTTGCGATGTTCTCTTACCGTCAAGGAAATTCGAAAAATTTAAAGCTCCGCCAGGTAGTGCGAGCACCAAACCTGAGTTTACCAAGAAAAAGTAAACTTCTAATATATTACATGTGTTTATAAAAAAACTGATTAATTTTATTTATTCTAGTATAATTATTGAGAACCCCCTTGTCACACAAACCGTCGAAGTTATGAACCAGACAGAAATGATCCAAACCCTAATTGATACATACACAACGAAAAATTCAGTAAGATTTTACATACAAGTATAATCATCAGTGAAAAATATACTGATTATTCTTTTCAGGGCTTCAATAATTATGTATTGAATCCGTGTCAACTGATGCCAAACATCGACTTTCCACCAGACACCACCGCTAATTTGGTGCGAGACGAAATCTTCCTAAAGCCTCTTTGGTTCATACCGCCAAATCAGACAAAATTTTCTACAGGTGTACCAAAATCCTGTACGAAAATCACAAAGTCACTTGCTGAAAAAGTTTTACGAAAGTCACTGTGCGGTTTGCTACGTCTTAAAGGATTTAATGGTAAATTTGTAAATTGGCTACCCATTATTATTTTTTTTTATTAATAAACACATTTTAGATTGCACAGAAAATACCCTCCTCATGTTCACTGATGGTATCGATGAGTTCTACAAGTCCCTTATGCAGACCATTAACAACGTTTTAATACACGAGGGGCGTGACCGTGTGGTCAGTTTATGATATATACATAAATTAACGTTTGCTTAACTGAATAATTTCAGAAAGTTTTAGATATCGTAACATTGGAGAAGGGATATTTTTCTCAGACTAGTACATCTCTGACTTCGCTGCACAATTACTTCAAAAATGAAATACTTGTTCGGAATCGTACAGAAATCAAAGAGTTTAAAGATATATTTTATGAGTACGACAAACTAATGCAAGAAAGTCAGAATCTTCAGAAAAGGTATGCTCAATATTATATGTTTATATTATTGTTGTTTTTAAAACCTTTTACAGCAATGCTAGAGATGAGGACTATATGAGCTACCAGGACTTTTCGGTTAAATCAAATGGATCATCTGTACAACAGGAGTCGTCTTCAACTAATATCATGAGTTTTCTTAACGAAAATGCAACACCTGGGTATTATTTTAAAACTGAGCTTAGTATTTCGGGAATGTATGCTAATATTGAGCTTTTAGGTACAAGGATATAATGGAAAGCAATACAATGGATCCAGTAGAAGAGCATATAAATATATCTGTGGGTCCTTCGTCTATAGAATGATAAGCGTATCATTAATCTACGTAGAATTAACTAGGTTTATTTGATATTTAATTTTACTACAATTTACAATATAATAAGTCTATGACTAAAATGCACAAATTTTTCTATTCAAATCTATTTCTTGTGCCGTGAATCGGTTTTCTCGGAAAAACCGAAATGTAGGAAACATTAGGATTTTTTTCCGAGACCGGAATGAATTCGTTTCCAATAGTTATTTCATCAGGAGCTTGCTTTGTTCGAAACCATTTTCCTTTTGGTTTTTTGGTATTATTCAAAGTGTCTTTTATGATAACCTTCTGCTGTGTTTGGACAGCTTTTACGCTAGTCATATCTTTTCGACGATAGTACATAACCTCTCCGATAAGCGTGACCAGAGCCAGAGCAAGGCCGAAGAGAGTTGCTATGAATACACCTCCCAAACTCTCAAGTGTTATTCCTTCGCTGTCGTCGGTGTTGGCACAGTCGCCTTTAGCTGAATGATTCCAGTATTTTGCCGTAAGTCCTTCGAAGAATCGATTTTTCTGTAGCTCTAGTACGGCTCGACTGAGTTCGTCCTAGTTAAATTTAATATGTTTGTTTTAATTTAATATCGAGAAAAAACGTTATATACATTTTACCTGTAGTTGACTGCCTTGCTGTACCGCAATTGCATACGGTTGCTCGGCAAAAACCTCGCCAATTTCGGATAAGTTACAACTTTTCGATATTTCATATTTGATTTCGGCAGCATCATGGATAAATGCATAATCAGCGTCCTCGTGCTCATTCACCAAACGAATACCCGTAGCTGCATCCGGAACCGGATTCGACGAGTTTATCGCCAATAGAATGTGACCGTATTGTTCACGAATGGGATAGTCCCATACGCGATACTTTTCCTGGTCATTGGTGCTGTTTAACGTAATCTCCTTCCATACCCGGTACAGTGTGTCCTCAGCAAATTTCATGTTAATAAAATATTTATGTGTATCAGAGCCTTCGACGACAGTATAATTTATACGACTTTGTCTGGCCAACTGATCAAGTGACTGTACCGGTGTCTGCATCCGTTCAACGGTTAAGAAAGCTGCTAGATTAGCAGTAAATGTAGCCAGCATCAAGACAACAAACAACCAGTAGGCTGCAACCATAGTGCGGCCGGACAGTGCCTTAGGAGCTTCTCCACCACCTTGTGGTGTAAACGAAGTCAGAGCAAACCAAAAGCTCTCCTTCAGCGAGAAGTCTCTGTGATACAGTAATTTGATTCAGCTAGTTCTATAAATAGGCGTTGTTATGTATTACCTGCAAGGATACGGGTAAGCATCCTTATTATTTTTAGCGCTGTACGGTGAGAATTTGTCCAGTAGCCAAATCATAAAAGCAGTTGCGACGACAGCAGCTACAATACTCAGCCAAACCTCTAATCTCAGTACAGTCATGAACTTAAATAATGATGTCTGGCGGACCGGTTTTCGAATAACTAGAATTATAAGTTTTTTAATTCTATTCTGTTTTTATATCTCCATAATTAAGAACCTACCAATTAGAATACCAGTTTGCTCAAAGTATGGCGCAATAAAATCAATAACTTCCTCGCGTTCAGCGGTCATCTTAAGTGGAGCGACAGCAATGTCAGTTTCCTTGAAAAAATACAATTTATTAAAAATGGTTTAATTCGAAATGCTGTTATCCCACTCCAGTCATTAGATCCCCAACGATTCCATCCCAACGGTTGTCAGCGAAACGTTTACCAAATGTCCCCTTTTGTGGAGGTACAAGCTCGTAATCATAGTCGGACAATTCTGCCAACTTCTCAATCATATCAATACAATAACCAGTCCACACCGGTGCACCTTTGTCGTCAAGAATGGTCTCATATGTCAGTGGATCACGCTTAATGTAAGACCAAGGTACTGACTGTAATATTCGACTGCATTTAGATAATCTACGCTTAATATAAAATAATAACTAAACTCACCTCGGTAACTCCAATGCGAAAGAAACGTCTAGTTCCGGTTATTATTTGTCCATTCATTGGCTGTAAACGATATTCGTCTACAGCTCCAACTTCGTTAAGTTCTCCCCCCATTATCTGTGGATTATCTCTGAGAATCGTAAGATTTAAATAATATGTTATCCTCTGACCAGACATTCTTAAAAACTTGCTAGATCTTATAGATTGATCGATTTTTCGTATCAATTTATAGTCATAGCTCGACGACTTCGTTCCAGAGGCTTCATTCGATTCTTCACAATTTACTATTTTAATTGGAGGTGCAATTTCGTTCATTGCAATCGAATTAAGAAACTTGGCAAAGAATTCTTGAAGAACGGAAGTGGAAATCTATAAAATTCAATTCTTATCATTATTTGTATTTTTTGCATATACAATTATAACACCTCAATGTCATCACAATTACAATTCTGTTCTTTGCCTAAGAATTTACAGCACATATCCATTGCAGGCATTAAATTACTGGCTCCCAATGATCCATCCACAATTGCATATGTGGTCTCAAAGTCAAGCAGAACTAAGTTCCATCTATCTGGTAATGTAACCATTTCGTGATGCAAAGCCTGATCATAGATTTTAGTAAATTATTTAACAGATCATGTAACTCTTATTATATTAATTATAACCTTTAAATACCTAATAATTATAGCTAAGCTCTTATTATTTACCTCATTGAAAATCTTACTCATATTTGCTGTACTCGCAAAGATCACAACAAACGTGGGCATTGGACGAAGTTTCTTAATTTTTTCTGCTTTCATTTTATCCAATCCATCAAAGACTATAATTCGTAGCATTGATCCTTGTAACTGCTGGTATAGTCCTTCCGTCAATTCTATATATGTAATAACCACATGTCCTTGAATACAGAGATTATACAACGATAATTCGTTAAACTCACCTCTGTCGTTTTGAAAAATCAGAATAGCATCACTAGCTTCGCGTGCCTGTAAATATTTTGTGAGTGCCGCAACAAATGGACGTATCGAAATATCTAGATGCACATAAGGGATATCGTTGTCGGATATTTGTTCGAGCATTTCGTCCCATGGTGCCCAGGTAAGATCCAAAACTAGAGAAACTCCACTTGAAAGTATTTGACACACTATATATAAAATATTGTCATTGATGAGTTTATCTTTTGGTTTATAGTTGTTTCCATTTACAAAAACTCTGGCTTCCATTGAGATCTTCTCGGTTGAGTTCAATGAATTGGCCTTCAATAAGATATTGCTGCGCGTACTCATCTTCAAGGTCCTTAAAAATTCTTGTAATTTTTGGCGGAATGTCGACTTGTTCTTGTTCTCGTACAATAGCTATTGAGTAATTTATTAAATTTAAATTAGAGACTTATATTTTTTTTAGAGACATTTATTATTATCACATAAGATATATTTGTAAATTAACTTAATTCAAGATAGAACCTTATGTGCAGAAAACTATTTATTTTATCCATGTTCCCAATCCCAATATATATAACTAGTTACGGACCCATACATAGCGATATGCGTACACAAATGATTTTGTTGTTTCGGCGTGGTGATTTTGATGTGAGTAACGAAGAACGCGAAAGATCACAGGAAAAGATTGAAGACAACGGATTATAAGCATTGCTCGATGAAGATGGTGGTCAGACGCAACAGCAGCTCGCAGAACAATTAAATGTTGATTGTCGGGCCGTTGGAAAACGTATAAAAGCCATGGTCGAAAATGCGCCACGCTTCGGAAAGCCTGCCGTCGAAAATTGCGACAAAATCGCTGAATTGATCGAGAGAGACCGGCATAGTAGCAGCCTTAGCATCGGCTAAGAGCTGGGCATATGAGTCATCAAACCGTTATAAACCATTTGAAGAAGCTTGGATTCACAAAGGAGCTCGATGTATGGGTGCCACACGAATTGATGCAGAAAAACATCTTTGACCGTATCGACATATGCAAATCGCTGGTGAATCGCAACAAAATCATATCCACTATGAGCTGCACCCATATGGCCAAACGCTCGATTCGGACCGTTTGAAGGCAGCACTCATTCAGAAGAGTCCATCTTTGATCAACAGAGGCCGAATTGTCTTCCATCAGGACAACGCCAGGCCACACACATCACCGGAAGCTCGGATGGGTGGTTCTTTTGCATCTTGGACCTCGCAACAAGTGATTACTACCTGTTTCTGTCCATGGCGAACGAGCTTGGTAGTCGGAAGTTGGCCACAAAAGAGAAACGAGCTTATATAAGAGGGGCATTATGAAGGTGGCATGTCGTTGGGAACTAGTCATCGAAGTCTATGCTAAATTGCGTTCATGTACAGTGCAGACTACATTCAAAAATGCATATTCACTTACAAAAAAACTATTTTTTTTTTAATGTTTTCAATGTTTAATGCAACAGTGCAAATCCAGTGCAAACTCAATGCAGCAGTTTTATTAAATAATTTGTAATTTTATTATTTTGTTTTAGTTTGCTCGATTAATAAAAAAATAAATTATAAATTGTTTTCTTACAAGCCATTAGTGAAATATTCTTGGTTATTGGGAAAGGCATTCATCGGATCTGTACGTATACATGTGGTAAAACTATAATGTATTTAATAGCCTATTACAATATATTTAAAATATTTCAGAAACAAATTAATTGGATTGTTTAAATACAAATATTGTACACAAATGTCTGTAGATTGAATAAGATATGCCTCCATAAATGTCCGTAAAGTGCATTTATGTGCATTGTACATTTAGCAGAATTCGCTGCCCGTTCGCTTGAGAAGAATTCATAACGACGATCTTTCTGAATCTGTATACCCAAAGGTTTTTTTTATATACGCTTCTCTATTTGTAAAAAAATATATTTTGGTAAAACGAAAGGACAACGAACTAAATCAATTTTAAAAATATTATATATATTATTATTTAACATTTTCAATATTACTATAAAAAATATATTTTTAGTTGCAATTTTTCTTGCTTCATCCTGTTATGATTTGTAATTATATATCCGCGATATTCAATCTTGGACATATTATATATGATTTGGATCTGACTAACCATTAAAATAAATTAATGTAAATTCCGGCGGTATGAATTTTTGGGATTTTTTGTGACAAGAATGTACTAACGAGGACTGAAATCTTCTCAAGTGCATTTTCGATGTCACCAAATCACAATAACCAGTGAAAATTGTTTAAAATTAACCACAAATCATGAATTTTATGTTATTGTTGTTGTGCATGGATTTAATGACAAAAATGCACCACCAAATAATTTAGTGACAAGAATTTACTTTTTTGGTGCACATCTATACTTGAGAGAAATTCACTTGACACAATTCAACACACTGTAAATTCTAAATTAATTTCATGTTACAATGCAGAACATAAAAAGTACAAAATACAAAAATTATATAGCATAAGAAAACCTACTCACCAATCGAAAGAACAATAGATTCACTATGACACCCAATCACCAGCATTTCAAGAAAGGCTATAACAAAGTAAATCATTATTAGAAAAGAATGATTAGAGGACGATACAACTGTACTGAAATCTTTGAAACTTCTGAACCTTGTTATATTTTTTTTCGGGAATATACGAGATTTATCGTTCTAACCGATTATGCATAACTCTATAAAACAACAACCCTTCGTTTGAATGCAGCGATTATCATACATTATAAATAAGGGAGAAATGGAAAATTATGTGATATGCGGTTGCATAATAATTATATATACATGTGTATACTGTTGAGAGGTATTATGACATGCGTGTATTGGGTAAAGCGGTTTCATAATTGAAGATATATGGTAAACATTGGTGAGTGAAACTATGTGATTTCAAAGTATGTCTATAATTTTATGTATTCTATAATACTATATAATGTTTTAGTCCATTCTTAAGGATATATCCTGAATTTTTTAGTTTTTTTCAAACATATTTTTTTTAGTTATATTATTTACTCTACCACTATAGCGAGCACTATATCCACTAGAGTATCGCATGTAGAGCATGGAGTAAGCGAGTAATAAGTGATTATCGAATTCGAGTACGATCCGGACAACGATATCACATTCAATCATGATGGTATCTTCACTATGAGACGCTATCTACCGAGGACTCAATTATAGTCTCTCAGATGTGGCAAAAACGTAAATGTTGCTGCAAAAGCTCAGTACACTGTGACACAAACTCTATACGTCAATTCCATTTGGCTCAAAAACCCAAAGACGTATTATTCGCAAAAAACAGTGGAAATCTCTAAGCTATTTTTAGTCAACTGGAGTCGGTGTTTAGTAATCAATTGCAGTACGAGGCAGTCCGTATTAAGCTACTGTCCAACATCTAAGGCACAGTGCAGACCGAGGTGAATAACGTGGGTGAAGCAGCACTCTGATTAATGCTTTCCAATCTTGCATAAACAATAGTTTCGCACGTATTCTTCCATCTCTATGTCTATGTTCGGTCAGTACATAAAACTTCGAGCAATCGCCGAATGTTGAAAGTGACTCTTGTCAAATGTCGTCGAGATATGTTGACGTGGCCGCAAGTCCAGCTATCACACCTGCTGTAATGATTCTGGTTCGACTTTCACAAAAATATGAGGCGATGATATCAAAACAAGTCAAACCATACAAGGCGTTAGGACCGGATGTCATCTATCCAATAATGCTTCAAAAACTCAGTGCTCATCTGGATTTAATATCCAAGATTTTCAGATCTAGTTTATAACTGAGTTACATCCCTCAAATGTGGCAACTTGCTAGAGTCGTCTTCATTTCTAAACCAGGAAAAGACAATTACAACTCAGCAAGCTCCTTCCGCCCAATTAGTCTTACATCGTTTGTACTCAAAAAAACTGGAAAGTATGTGTGACAGATATCTCAGAGATATTCCGCTACACGAAAAACAAGATGCAACACGCATATTCAACAAGTCAATCTGTCGAAACCGCCCTTCACAATGCAGTGATACGCATTGAAAGCCCTTTTACTTCAAACTACAAACTCTCTCAGTATTTCTGGACATATAGGGAGCTTTCAATAAAATGAACTTGCAAACGCTGGAACAAGCGGCCATCGAGTTCGGAATTGACGACATTATGATCAAATAATAATAATTTATTTCAAATATATAAACACAAAGACCGAAAGTCTTATACATAATATTAAACAAATTGTCAATTGTGTTTTTTTAAGCTTATAATGGAGAGTTAATTTATTTTGACGAAGGTATAAGTAAAGTTTAAACTAAAATTAATTAAAATTTATATAATACAAATAATCTAATCATCACTTCGTTAACACAGACATCGGTGGGGTTCATGTAGTGCATTGTCAGTCTGAAAACTTAAATATTTGAAGCAAAATATAGCAATGTTCATTGTTCGTATAAGATGTAAGGAATGAAAAACATAATTTTTTGAATATATTTATTGAAGCAATATCTCTTAAAGCTCTTAATATGGAGTTCCAAATTATTGGACACATTACAAAGAATGAGCTGCGAAGGGCTTTAGAAAAATTACTACTAATTACTAACACTTACTAATTTTTAAATTGTTATTTCGTTCGGAAGTTTATCACGAATATATTTTGGACATGAAATTATCAGAATCTTTTTAATAAATATACATGTATGGTACTTTATATAAGTATGCAATGAAAATTTTAGGATTGAATTACGAAAAGCTCCAACATAGAATTACGTCACAATAGGAGAATAGTGGGATAAGCAGGACTTTTACCAATCTCATTTGTGTATCAGTAGGTAGCAAATGTCCATGCACCCATAGACTGCGCAGACCACCGAACACTTTTGCAGATGGAAGAGGCATGCTCAGTCCAATCTCCATTATTGCTTATGATTAGGTCAAGTTTTTTAGCACTATTATTATAAGAGAAGATTTCACCATCCGGCATAATCGGGGGAAGTGAGTGAGAATTAAAGTTTAAACGAGGAGGGGAGAAAAATATACATTTAGTTTTATCACAGTTTAAAATAAGCTGGTTAGATTTGCAGTATTCCACCACTGCATTTAAGTCGCTATTAATTGAAGTAATTGGATTTGGTTGAAGGTTAGGTTGACATGCGTAGTATAATTTGGCGTCCTAGTCAAAGAGATGATACTTGGTCGAGTTTAGAAGAATTAGCGGATCAAGAACAGATCCTTGCGGAACACCAGAAAGAACTGGACGGAAAGTGGACAAATTACCAAAGATATCAACCCACACGAATAATAAATATTCATAAATTAATGTAACAGACCATAAACAAAAACAAAATTGACTACGAAGCTTTTCGCAAAGAATGTTATGAGACACAGTGTCGAATGCTTTTTTTATCTAAGGCTTTAAAAATATCGTCGGTTACATTTAATAAAGCTGAAGTGGTACTATGTTTTTTTCTAAAGCCAGATTAGAAATCATTAATCAGCTTATTATTATCGAGGTGTGCATTTATCTGGGTTTTCATGATAATTTCTAGAGCTTTTGATAATACAGGAAGAATGCTAATAGGACGGAAATCTTTGGAATTAAATGATCGAGTATTTTTGTGTAGGGGAATCATACGAGCTCTCTTCCAGGAATATGGAAAATAGTAGAGGTTAATGTAAAGTTCAAGATATGGAGTAAAAGAGGAGCGATTACTGGAAGGATCAATTTAATAAATTCAATTGGTAAGTTATCTAGACCTGTGGAGTTAGATTTTAATGAGGTCACAGTAGTAATCAACTCCAACAAATTAATAGGTTTAAAGTCAAACTCAACGGAATTACTAGACATAGGGTCGATAACGTTTGGACGGATGTTGCAACATGCTGAAAAATCGTACGTGCATGTGCATAACAGGGCCCCTGTTAAGCAATGCACACAAGACGTTGGACTTTTTGAATTTGTGCGGTGACTGTCTTACGTCCCTCCCTTTGCTTATAGAACGCATGCTAGACAATAATGAATGGATCAGTACTGGTACCATAACATGCACTAATCCTTCCGGATCTGGTAAAAGAATGCAAATGCAAAGAATGCAAAATTCAGTAGAGCTATTCTGTCTCAAGACCATCACAGCCTTCGTTGAGAGCACAAACTGGTTCTCGGAATAAGATCACGGACCTGCAGACGAGGATCTATAAGAAGTTGCACAATGGGCCAATATTATGGCCTAAGTGCCACGAAATTTATACTTTCGACTTCAAAATAAATCTTCCATATTTTTTTTTAAGTTATAGATATTTAAAGTACCCCCTTTAAATGGATGTTTTCTAAAATGTGTTTTAAACATAGAATCCACTTAAAAGGGTTTTAGAGATGATGGAGCTTCATCCCTAACACCCTTTTTAAATCTAAAAATAATATGTCAAGCCTTTGGCATTTAAGCTGAATTTCATTCTAATAGTTTGGAGCGAAGATAACATATACGAGTATCATGGCAAGATAATAAAAAGGTTAAGTAAAATATGCGTTAGTTAAAAATATATTTAAATTAGGTTTTTCTTCCAAGCTAATTTGTTATATGTTTCAGAAATGTTTATATTAAAATTGTGCTATTCTCATAACTAACAGGTAATAAATATATTGTTCAAAATATAATACAAAGCTTTCTAAATACATTTTAATTAACTTTTCCCTAATACTAATTTTAATTATCTTTCCAAGATTTTTTCTGTTTTTAAAAATCTTGCAATATATTGTGATCCCTTGATTGTGGGACATAGTATACGATACTAACTTGTTAGATATATCTTGAGGGCATGATAATACATACGCACATGTTAGGTATTTCTTTTAATCTAATTTGAGATATCTTTCATATATGACATACATTGTGGGAAAGATAAAAGCTAATGGTAAAATATAAGTATATATTATTATTATTAAAAATTTAGCGCAGCCAGTGTTTACACTGCACGTGCTCTCTTCTCAGGGGAAGACCAAAAAATCTCTTATTACAAATCACGAACAGGCTAACGACTCAGTTTTACGTCAGCTATCTCTTACCGGATGGCGCATTCTATACGACACACTATTCAAATTGTAATGTGTGGGGGAAATGTACGCGATTGAATTGAATTCGCCTTGACTTTCTATAATTTGTCTTAGGGCTTAGTAGCTGCCAGATTAATGATACTCTGATCGATTGGTGTAGCCGAACAGGGTTCAATTCACAAATCAAGTCTTGCACCAACTGCGTCTCAATTAATAATCTTAATATTTTCCAAATAGCATACTTGGACTGAGTAAGCAAGATATATCCAATCTTCATGATTCAATTGAAAAATGTTTCGATCACTACTATTCCCGATCTCTACGGATGTCGGTGCATTTACAATAAATCGGAAATTGACATTAAAATAGAAAAATTTCGAAAAAGTTTTCTCGAAAAACAGCCCCCGCTCAAAAAGGAGCTAAATGCAAAAAATAGGGAAAAAATTATTAAAATGTGAAGAAAAAAGGAAATAAAATTCAATTGGTTCAAAGTTACGTACCTAGAAGACGGTTGACGTTCATCAACGATCTTGGACCCAAGGCAAACACATCTAACTTGGACAATACATCGAACTTGGATCTAAAGTACGATAAACGACCTTTGACTACAGGACGATCATCGAACTCGGACCCAAAGGACAGCCCACAATCAACCAAATAGACAGGCGATTAACTTTGAATAGGATCGATACTGGGGAATCTGTGTCTTATGTGCGATTGAATACCATACCTTTAAAAAAAGGCCCAAGTCAATTGTCTGGGATTGCATTCGTTTTATTTTAGAGGTCGTCGTGGCCAAGCAGTCGAGGACAGGATACGAGTATGATCCAGAAAGGTATTTTTTTCTAATTATACGTATTTATTATTCTTCGTACATTTACACTTCATGTCACCTTTAATTTTCTAATATATCAATATCTTAAGCGCAATCATTACGTAGAATCACTTGTTTTTTATGACTTAAATTAAATTGCATCAGCTGTACTGATGAGTCTACAATAGACGAAAAGTGTACAATTCTACAGCAAAGTCACGTAGCATCATTGATCTGCTGGTTTAATATTCTATTTTTCGGTATGTTAAAATTATGGATTCTTCTAATCACATTATAAATGCATTCATTTTCTAATAATACATATACCCAATTTTTCTCTCTTAATAAATCGCTATTTCTTTTCATTATGTTTACCCACAGACACTGGCCCCGATTGCAAACGCTTGG
>JANSTU010023462.1:0-13131 GCA_027564075.1 Bolitophila hybrida
ATTGCCTCAGAAGGGGCCTATTTTGAAGGGGATATAATAAATTTAGATGATTGATAAGTTGTTTGTGTTTTATTTCACATTTCCGGGTACTTATTTGACAGAATGTATATATATATTTTTAAACATATTTACAATTATTACATTATATTTATTAATTGTATAAACATACTTTTTTTATTAATTTGATAAACATTTTTTTTTTAAATCTCGCGAATTAAATTCTAATATACTAAATTGAATGGGTTTTCAGATTAGCACAGAGAAGACCTTATTCCAGTCAGATCCAATCAAGATGTGCTAATGGTCCTACTAATCTCAAAACTTCGTATGGCAGTGCACGTGGCTACAATAGAACTTTTGCGTCTACCTCATGCCCACCACCTCCCCAATACACAACCTACAACCGATGTCCAAGCAATTCCAAGGACGCATATGCCCAATACAATTCAATTACGTCCACTCATCATGCCGATTTGTCAGCATCAAGAACAACGATTGATAAGATAGCAACAATGAACGATGACAAGTCAAGCTGCGATCGCATCATCGACGTTGGACTGAACGAAAACGTAAGTGCAGCCTAATAACATTATAAATAAAAAAACAGCTAAATATAAACAATCAACAATGAACGTTACTATTGATATAAAACACTCATACACATTTCGTTAAATTAAATTACAGGTAGTTTGGTTGTATTTGTATACGGGCATGCAAATGCGTGTGACTAACAAATGGGAGTTTAGTATATTATGTGTATACACAAATTATGCAATATTATACGAATGCTTAACGACAACAACAACAATTAAATCTAAAAACACATGCGCTAAGGTAAACACAGATTATTATTGCAATCACCTCCTAACACCGTTCACGGGTGCATTTATAGTTTATAGTTTAAAATAAACATTAACTTAATGTGTCCGATTGAAAAATAATTGATTTAAAGTCGAATCAAAGAGATAAATATAAAATGTTAATGTACGCGTTTCTTTGTACAAACTATTTGTCGCTTTGAGCGTGCGTCCTCGTCTTTTCGTAAGCGCAGCAGCTGTTTTCTAGTACATAATATATATTATATATATAATATACATTATATACATATTTATTATATGTTCCTGTACATATATGCACTACGTATATATTCTATACTATATTCATATTGATGAAATGCTCGCAGAAAGGTCAAATTACACAATTCTATATTGCACAATCTGCGTATACCAGCTCTTGAAAACTGTTGTTGATGACACTTTTTTCTAGATTTTACTACTGGATGTAAATTTAATTTAGTTATTTGGATCTGGTAACGATTTTTTTTTAAATAAATTGATAATTTGAAGATATTGTAAAGTAAACTTCAGGGGGCCAGCCGCCCAACATTTTAAATCAGTAGGTTCCTCTTGCTATTAATAGCCTATTTCTGAAAAAAAGGTTATTGATTTGGAATAACGGAACAATAATGTCATCAATTAACATATACACACGCACCCTGTATAGAACAATAAGTGTATGATGGCGTTGATGATTCACGATTCCGAATAAAAAATAGCAAGATAGATCTCGGTGCATACAGGTGCATACAGGATTAGCACAGCACAAACAGCACATTAGCATTAGCTTTTCCGAGGAGGCGCAGACTAAAAAATATTTTAGAGTTTCGAAACGCATGAGTTCGCAAAAGATGTCTAACTACCTAAAATATTTGCTAAAAAAATAAATACAACAATATAGAACTGCCACAAAATCAATATATTTATGTAATAATTTCAACTTTATTATTTTAATTTTTTATAATTTGCTTTTAAATTTTTAAAACATATAAAATCATGATAACAAGCAAATAAATAATTTAATTGTATATTAAAATATTTAAATTATTATTTATAGTATAAAACATTTTATTACGGCAACAACTGCACGCGAAGCTTTTGTTTATATTATTTTGACAGCCCAATGCACTGCTTGCATATGACATGGATATTAATTTAAATGGGTTTTAAGCTACGAGCACACGGTTTGCAAAAGTCGTATAAATTTGCGATTCTGCCGTCATGTGTGTCACAATTTGCGACACTTGCTCGCAAATCGTCTGATCGCTCCATTTTATCTGTTCGCAAACACTCGCAAATCATTTCCAGACGGTTTGAGAGACTCAATTTATAGATCTGCGATTTGTGTCGAAAACCGTGATAACACTTAGCAAACTTTGAGATCCAATTCTCAATCCAATTTGCGAAGTCATATGCGAGTTTTGAGTAAAAAGTCGCAAATCGTGTGAACAGGTCAATTTGAAAATTTGCGAACACTACCGCATGCATCGAATGTAGCACACATACATTCGCGATTGTTTATTGTGAGAGGTCGGATAAAAAATTATTATGTATATTCATTATATATATTATATTATTATATATATTATTATTATATATTATATATTATAATGGCAAATCCGTTAATTCGTCCAGTGGTCTGTTCTAATTTAGATTATTTATAAGATGACGAAGCTGAAGTTCAATAGCATTATGCTGAGCATTCATTGTACGGGCAGTTCCATCAGATCCAATAATATTTGAAAACGTCGCAGTTACAATTTGCTTATGGATAAAGTAAGTAGAGACAACTTTCTTTATGCTGTTACTTCGACAATCAAAGTTCTGTCTGGTACGGTGAAAAGGAACAAATGTTTTTCGACAATGACGGTGAAATGGCTAAATATTTTGTCATATAATCATAATAACGAACTAGCACTAACGAACAATTCTATATTTAAGTATCAAATCTCTTTATTTTTTATTCAAAATACTTCCCTTCCGCATCTCTGCACTTTTGACAGCGACCTAACAGTGGTGCAACTCTTTTTATTATATCGATATTTGGTAATATCAGTGTTTAAGTTTAAAGTTCTTTGATTTTCTTCTGAATATTTTTAAAATGCAAAGTAATAAATAATTTGTTTATATAGTAAAATTACCTTTATAGCACAGTGAATATTCTTCAAAGTTAAATATATGTTGGTACATAGACTTGGTCACACAGTAATTTTAACTTTAATCAAAGTAAATTTAACTTTGAGAAACATATTCAAAAGACTTTCATCAAATTAAAAATTATTACTATATCTATATCTATTCATACAATATGGTATGGTATGGCGATGACTCATTCGCAAGATTTACTCTACAGTAGCGTCTATCAAGTCTATACTATACACAGTCTGTATAGGTCATGGTAAAGTTCTACACAAAAATATTCTACTGAAGCTCTAGTTGAGCGTGTAGAGTGGTAGAGACGCGTTGTAGTGTACACACAACATGTAGAGCTCCACACTCTACGCTCTACTGACAAAAAAATCTATGGAATTTATAGTGTAAATTAGAGTGCAATTAAAACTTTCGGACCGTTGTTATCGTTTTTGTCGATTTACTTTTTTTATTTTGAATATTTCGTCTAAACTTGATATTGCAGAGACGCTTTAGTTTTTTGAATCAAATACCTACGTTTTTATTATATTTTTTTTCCTTTTTATAATAAAAGGTCTACACAAAAAACTGAGTAACCTTCGTTCAGAAGTTTTAGGATCATATCATTCATGGATAGACTCACACTAGGTCACTGCGTCATTGCGATTGTCTAGTAGTTTTGGCAGATTTCGCAGAGGTAACTTGATCGAAATTGTAGTTTCCACTTAGATTTATATTGACAACATTTCAGAAACATTGTCCTGAAATTATATTCCTGATAATTCAATGACTGATAATCAGATGCCCGAAAAATAAATCCTGAATAACCAGATCTCCATGTGTAATAGACACAAATCGCGCGACTGCAGTTTTTTCAGTATTTATTACTACAAATAACATCAATTTATTAGATTCATAATTCCATTTCCATGTTATGTTGTCTGCAGTAATCTTTGCTTTATATGGCGGATTGGTATTTGCACTCTCTATATTATTTTTCTTCAATCATCTTGAAATACGTTTTCTTTCTTTGTCCAGCATCGCAAAAAGTTTGGAGTGATAAGGCTTTTTCGAGCTCTACAAAGGCCAGATATTGCCGATCGTGATTATAGTGTATTCAATTCAAAAGATTATGTTTTTCGACTGTATCAAGCACGTTTATTACCCGAATTTTAGACAGTAAATTTTTTCGCTGATCACGATGTAAACTTTTATCCGATACATTCAAAATATACCCATTAAGACATAGCTTAGCATTTTGAGAAGTTGTCACCGAAATTATATCCATCTTTATTTGATGCAAAAATACAAGTAACACAGTAAGGTCCAACAAAAGCTGCGCAACAGCGACGCTACAAATACACCAGCGTGTATGTTCATGTTTATCCCATGGTTTATATACACCGTATACCCTCCAACGCTCCAGCAAAGAAACTTCAAAGATCCATGTCGGCTTCTTGTGGCCGAGCAAGTCGGCATGTCAATTGTGAAGCTACATTCAATCGATCACATCGTCTGAATGTAGAAAACACGTTGTTTTGGTGGAACAACTCCGTGTCGCCTGTTTGTTTCATTTCGACGCGCAGCTTTAATGGTATTAGGGCCTAAGAGAAAATGCATTCCGAATCAATCAAAACAAACTAAACCCATTTGTTTATCATTATAAAAGTATAAACAAACGAGGACCCGTTTTTTAAAATCGTTTTGTGTCTTTTAACTAGTTTTTTAGTAACCAAAACTCCATTTCGAAGTATAAATAAACGAAAATTAAAAAAACGTAAAAAGCATTCAAATTTAATATCAAACTACAACGTAAACAAGGATATTAAATCAAGAGAATATTATATTCTAAATATATACTAAGAGAAGAGTACATATTATATTCGGAGATCCTTGAATGAACAAAGTATGAACAACTAGGATCAAAGGCTATAGCTTGAAAACTTAATTTAAACAAGTGCACCATATAAATAAGCTAAAGTAAACAAATAAAAAGCTCCTCGTGCAGTCTTATTAATAACAATACATTTGTATGTTATGTTGTTTGTGAGTTTATCTGGATTTCTGGTACACATTCACAAGAGGCGCACTGTCTCACTTGGGTTTTTCGATGTTTTTCTTATCTATATTGTGTATATACTATGTACACAGACACACACATACACAGTTCATATTATAGAAGCTATATTATACGGAAAAGCAAACAGAAATTTCCGCAGCTAAACAGAGAAATGAGTTTTTCCAAGTTGTAAACAATATTTTGCAGTCTGGCGGACTTATCTCTTCCGCAAATCGTGAAAATGCTAGAACGACTGCAACTTCAACAGTCAACTGCTCTGCGAGCTTTGTGCGTTTATGTGAGTTGTTAAGGGTATCTATAAAGTAGTATATATAAAATTATATGTAAAATAAACACAAATGATAAATACTAATCAAAGAAGCTTTAGAATTATTATTATTATTGTGTAAGATGATTTCGTATATATTTATCTTAAAGATAGCTTCACTAGCAATACCAATCTGTCGGGCGGTCAGTTGGAATATTTATCTTTTTATTTATTTGAGCAACATAAATATATATGCTGCACTTACGACAAAAACAACAAATACGATGACGACAACGTATCACATTTATAGTAGCTGTTTATAAGAAAAGGTTGACCGCATCTATTATTGATTATTGACCTAAAACAAATATTGATATATTCTCGGCGCGCAGAATTAAGATTTACAGAGCTTTCCCATACACATTTTTGAAATACGCACTGAGTAGTCTTGCGGCACAATGCATTTGATTGTGATACTTAATAAATTGTGCTCATATGCTTAAATTTGATTGTTGACGATTTCATTCAATTAAATAATTGTTAGCTTTGCTGATGATATTTGTGTGAATTAATATCTATAATTATATATACCTAAATAAGAGAGTATTAAAAGCCTGCGGAAGCCAATGACGCCAATGCAACCCGCGCACTCATCATAAAACGCAACTTCCCATTCCTTTAAGGCATTCCATGCAACGATCAACAAAGAACAAACCATTCCAAGAATAATATTTTTGAAGTCACATCTCAGAAACTAAAATATACTTTAAATGCTCACGCGTACAGAATTTTTGAGACAGACGCGACGGCTGGATGGCATGGTGCCGCTGAAAACAAAACAACAGTCATTCAACTTGATCGTATAACAACCTATTATAAATATTGTATATCATACATATATGAGTTCCAGTGCGCGTAGTTTATTTAGTAGTATATAATGCTCGAGGAACACACACACGCACACACACAAACAATTCGTAATGCATATGCAATTAAAATAAATATATAAATTGATTTCAGATGCATTGAAAAATAAACAGTTTTTGTTGGATGTCTGTTTACACGCAAGCGCAATGCACGCATTGCACATATAAATGCGACAGCCAGATAGATAAGCTATAACGAACGTATCGTGGTGTAGACGACGCGACGCATAATCGACACTACACAAATATTTACTGCACAAAACCAATTGGTGTATGCGCGCTTTTTTTCTTTGTTTTAACAACCGATTTGTGTCAATATAGCAAAATTTTGAATCTGGACAAAATGTACGAGAAAACAAAGCTTTTAGGCGCATGTGATGATGGCAGAATAGTGTCAGTTTAGTTAGAATATGGGAAGAGTTTGATTCTATGCGTGATCGAATGGAATTGGTAATACGTTCATAAAACAAACTAATTGGATATATATTTTCAATAGAAAAAAAAAAACATTTGAAACCGAATAATTCTGGAGAAAGTACTATTAATTATCAATGTGATATATGGAATTATACTATACTTCGCTTTTCAATATGCATGAATTTCCGGTTCATCAAAACGATAAATAGCTTTAATTTGGCGAATTTATCATAAGTAGGTTCATAAAATACATTTTTTTTATTGCATAAATTGTTAGACTAACAATGCGAGAATACGCTTCCAAAATTCTCAATCGCTTAGCACTAACTCAGATAATCGCATTATGTGCTTACGCGGAACCCCAACATTGTTTCTTTGTTTTCAAAAAACGTCGTCTACACAGGGGATCGACGTAATTCGTAATTGGTTTTGAAAAAAGGGCCGGAAAGTTCGAAAAGCACTGTAAGCGCACTACAGAGGGGCTAGAGGGGGTTATGGTATATCAATCTATATAGATAATTCAAATACCTATCGAAAAACTTGCCTCAAGCCACGACATAATGCTGAATTTCCTACTTGATATCAGCATTGGCTAATAACATTTTCTCCCGAAACTTTTTATTATAGAATCTAATAACATATGATAGATCATAAAAGACGACGAATATAAGTCCCTACACTAAAGCACAGTTTTATCACATTACATTTTTTTTAAAAAAAGATTAAAGATTAAGATTAAGCTCTTAAAATTGTCGAAAAAAATAAAAAATAATAAATAAAATTAAAGCAAATCTTGCCGCTAAAACCAATTGTCTATTGGCAGATTGTGTCATTTTGTTTAAACGTAATCAAGAATACAAAATATTGCGTGGAGTTCTTCTTTATTACTTTAATATGAAGAAAAGTGTGGCTAAGGGTCGGCAACCCAAAAAGTTTGAAGACTAAGAAGTTGTCAGAATCATTGGAAGTGGATGAGTCGACTGTCCAGTAATCTCCAAAAATTCACCATACAATATATAGCACCGCGTCGGCTTGTATAAAGCAAAAAAGCAAGTTTTTTTGCATCGCATTGTGACTGGCGATAAAAAGTGGATCCATTACGACACAACCCCAAACGCACAAAGTCATAAGTTTTGCCCAGCCAGCCATCAAAATCCTTCGCAAAGGCGAATATTCATCGCATGAAGCTTATGCTGTGTATTGGGTGTTACTTAAAGCAGCTCAAATCGAGTGAAACTATCATGGGGGAACGGTATATCGGAATCAACTCATGCGTTTAAGCCGCGCACTGAAGCAAAAACGCAGGATAACAAATATAGTAAATGCAGCCGTATTTTCCAAACATCCATCCTTCCGACTACTACTTTTTCCGGTCGATTACAAACGGTCAATTCCAGCAGAATTTCACTTCATATGAACAATGCGAAAAATGGATTGATGATTGGATTGCCTCAAAACACGAGTCGTTCTTCCGAGCTGGTGTCCGAAAATGGCCACACGGATGGAAAAAAGTTGTGGCAAGCGAAGAAAATTACCTTGAACAATATATTTGTAAGCATTTTTGCACATTCTAGTCTTCGCAGTGTAGTATCACCTATCAGTTTTATCTCTCCGTCTAAACATCGTAACAAATCTTGACCTTACCAATTATAATAAACTTCACTGGAACGCTCAAGCGCTTCAATGTCACCAGCAAGGAATTCGTAGCAGAGGTAGACCGAGACTGACGTGGAGGTGCACAGTCGAACGAGAGCTGGCAGAAGCTCAACCGAACTGGACGGCAACTTTGTTGCTGATACCCTATGTCCCGAATAGGGATCAAAGGAATGTATATCACTGGAACGACCTTTATTAATTTATAACATTAATTTTCTGACAATATTATACAAAAAACATCCGAATCAATAAACTCTCTAAAAATTAAAAGACTAGATGATTACAATAATTAAACAAATATAAACTTTAAGAAACCCGAGATCTACGCATCATACACAGATCTTATAACGATGTGTTGCGATTTTACCTTAATTGCACTTATGCAATTTAATATCTCTCATTATGAATAAAATGCATTTCCAAAATGCACCATCATTAATCATTTTGATAATAATGTATACATGGTTGACCTTATGCATAAGTATGAATATCTGCAATCTGCGCCCATACAATTAAATATTTTAACAAAACCAATCATAAACTTTACCGTATATAAACAACAACAATTTACTGTGCACTCGCATTATAATATCGAATGCGCTTCGAGTGCAATCTCAATTATTTCGTTCGTCTCTTTTGTAAAACAGCGCGTACAAGATCGCAAGATCGCAACACCAAATAAACTGACACCAGAAGTGAACTGGTGTATGTGTTTGTGTACCCTTTAATTATATGGTTAAGTAAATTACGTGTGCTTCCAAAGTTATCGTAAGTGTATAGTCTTTCCTCAGAGGCGCGCCGAAAAGTGGGTCAACGTCAAATTTGGGCAAGTCATTAAAACTGGTGTGAGCACACGCATAGGGTATAATTGGTGGTCGCGCGGAAGCCAAAAGGATAGTCAGTAGAGTTATTACTTCTTTTGATGTGCAATTTGAGGCATTGCAAAAAATGAATTAATAAAGTATTGAGATGGTTTTTTTGTATTATAACAAAAAATGTAGTGTGACTGTCACTGTCATGTATATGGTATTAGAGCTTATATATTATGTTTACTTAAGAGATCTTTTCAATATTTCTCTTCTATTCTCTTCTTTTCTAAAATGAGAAGTAATAAAAAGCATCTGCAAATGTTTAAAATACCAACAAAATACGAATGTAGGGTGACATAAATTCGCCCGTTTCTATTTTTTTTCTCCTCAAATTAATTATATTCTCACGGTGAGTAAAAGTGAAAAGTGGTAAAGTATTCGCGGGGTGAAATTCTCATCTCCGCAATATTCGAGATGTTTTTTAATCGTATTTTATCATAATTTCTAAAACTATTAATTTAACTGTCACCAAACATATTAGACTACAAAATGTGTGATCATATGTCAAATGTACCATAATATCTGCTTTATAAATACATAATAACACATGCACACTATAATATTTCACCAGCAAACAAGACGTTCCGCAAAACATTATGCTTTTTTTTCTTAGATGCCTGTGCGTGTGTACGAGTATATTATATATGGTGTATGCGTGTGTTTTTAACGTTTTTTCGCATTTCTCAGCGCCCTTCAACGTTCATGCACATGACTTTTAACTAATGACATCACAATCGTTTCACGTCTTTACGCCACATTAACTTTAAACTAAGTGTTCTGTTGTAGTGGCTTGTGCCCAAACCAAGTATAAATATAGATATATATATATATATATATATATACACATTCTTTTGATTAAATTATCGTTTTTCTTTTGGCTTTTGAAGCCATGCTCAAGACACGCAATTATATATTTGATTAAATTCCACTCAGATTCGTGATAATTGCTCTCATGCCGGTGAAATTAAAAATTAGAATTATGTGAATGGGAACGGTGTGCAGAGATGCGCATGCCGTTGCATCTCGTATATGATGACCAACCCTCGGGCATGAATTATATACGTTGGAAGAGGGTATATCGAATCGTATAAGAAAGACGTTAAACAATAAAATTGGAATCACATTTCGTGGTCAACTAATCTTTATGTTTATATATATATATATATAAGACAATATATATATATACCCATCTCAAGTACAAGTGTAATATTAATTACAATTGAAGACGATGTCTCTGTGGTATTGGTTGCTGGCTCGATCGTTATTGGGACACAATTAAATCTATTAAAACTTGAACATATATATATATATATATAATAAACGCTTTATATAAAATATTTAGAAAAAAGATTTCAATGAACAGAGAACTTTCAATTTTTACTATAAATCGTTTTTTAAACTTTACAAACACCTTAAAATATGTTTTAGATATAATTTATCATATAAGGAGTGCGGCAGAATATGGAGTGGAGTGGAGTCAAACGATCCTTGCCCATAAATCTGGAGTGGACCAATCGACCGTACTCTTAATCTCGACAGAAAAAAAGGTTCCGGTAGAAAAAGTTGTTTCGTGACGCCAGATAAAGCGAAGAAAGTGCTGGCTCTCGTAAAGAAAAATCCAGGTTTTTCTAACCTCAATATTGCAGTAAAAGTGGGATACGATAAGACTTAAGTGCGCAGAATATAATTCAGGACAGACCTGAAGTGCTATAAAGTGCAAAAAATTCGGACAGAGTCGCAATGAAGTGCCTAAAAGCTAGAAGACGTGCCCAATTGATGTCGGATTTTATCAAGACATACAAATGTTGCGTAATGGACGAAAACGTATGTGCTGGACCAACTTCCGGGTAGGAGTTTTACAATGAAACGGAGACAGGAAGTGTTGAGGAAAGATTCAAGACGAAAAAACCGCTAAGTTTCCCAAGAAGTTTCTGGTTTGGCAGGCGTTTTGTAGTTGTGGTAATGTTAGCCAATCGTTCATCTCTTGTGGGTCGAACTCCGATATTGATATCAAGGAGTGCCTCTAGAAACGGCTTTTACCATTTATTAGGAAGCATAGGGTGTCCACTTTTTCCCGGCCTGATTTAACCTCGTTTCATTAAAGCAAATTGAAGATTTGTTGGAACAATGATAATAACATCACATTCGTACCCAGCGAGGCCAACCCACCGAATTGTGCAGAGCTTCGGCCAATATAGCGATATTGGGCTCTAGTGAAAAGGTAATTGCAGTCGACGAATACCAAAGCCAAGGACATCGCTGATTTCAAAAAACGATGGATCGCAGGAAGGTCACAGAGACTACAAGAAAGCAGCTTATAGAGGGTATTCCCAAAAAGCTAGATAACTTTATCAGAATCAAATAATTGTTTGTTTTTCCGAATACTTAATCATAAAATAAATCTACTTCCATATTCTGTTCCATTTTTTAAGATTGCTGCACAGCTTTATGAGTTATTATTATTATATTATATTATATTTCATTTCTGACGTACTCCATACACATGAAATACATTGGAAGTCGAGATTTTTTGAGGTGGTCTGATTACTAGACGGTAAGACAATCGCATTTTTGACATATACATGTATACAAAATATATTCATATACGAGTATAATCATATAATCCAATACATATAATAACCATTATGCACAGATATACAGTAAAGTTATTATACAAAACGTAATGAATGTAATTACAATGTAAAATGTCGAGCAAATTGCGTTCGAATGGCGTCGTTGAACTGAGTGCGCGCGAGTGAGCTTGCATGTTAATTAAATTGACGCATTATCTTCACGATGTCTTTTATGTTTTGTATTCCAAACCATTGATTGAGTCGCTCAAGAGTCGTTTGTAGGTATATATATATATATATATATATTATATAAACGGAGCACCTATAATATCTATATATACCTTTACATGCAGAAGAAATATTATATAAGAAATACACACACATACACCAATAATTTATGCTTATGAACATTATTGAAAGACTATACAAAATGTCAATTATAAAATGTGCGCTGTGCACTGAACATATGTACTTGTATACGTTTCTGTGTATAGTGTATAACATTATATACAGGTATAAGGTACACCGTCATCAACAAGCGCACTCAACATCAATTACTTTTACAGGTGGTTCGCGCATGCGCGTTCGGTTAAATGTAGCACACGATCGATATGCACGCTCGTACTCTTATCTATAATATACAAAAATAAACTAGTATTATAAAAATAATACACGCGTGCATGAGATCAAGACAGCGTAATAGAAATTCTTTAAAAATATTATATTTCGATTATAGTTTTTTTGCCTTATGATAAAGTTTTTTCTTACTGCTGTCTTCGATTTTTTTTATACAAAATAGTCAAACATGTTACATATAAAAAAATCATACTCATTTTCTATACGAAAAATTGTTTTGTATATATGTGTGTATATATGATTTTCTAGAAAATATTATGTCAAAAACGTTTTCTTTAGAAAATGCGTTTTTGTCATATTTTCTTTGGTCATAAACAAATGTTCATTATAAAATCAAAAATAAATCTTGTTGTTGTTGTTTTATGTGCTAAAAGATTTAGACGATTTTACGATGATACTTTTTATTTTTTTTTTAATCATGATGGATTAGTGTGGGTCGATTTTTTTTATTTGAAATTTTCGTTTACGGGTAGAGCTCAAAATTTGCAAAAAAAATTTTTTTGACGTGTTGCCTCCGCTTGCAGTTGAAAAATCTGAATTTTTGAATAAAAACGAAAAACTGCAAATATTTTTGTTTTTAACAGTGTAAAATTAATTTAAAATCCTAAAATTATTATTTTCATTATTCAAATCAATTTTGAAAGTTACAACCATAGCCATAGCCGAATTGGTTAACGCGTTGGCCTGGCCGAAGTGTTTTTCGAATGTAGCACTTTAAATCAGTAGGTTCCTCTTGCTATTAATAGACTATTTCTGAAATA
>JANSTU010023473.1:0-13130 GCA_027564075.1 Bolitophila hybrida
GTGCTACATTCGAAAAACACTTCGGTCTGCCGGCCGGGTTTGAACCGGCGACCTCCCATAAACCAGACCAACGCGTTCACTCGGCTATGGCTATGGTTTAAAATTTGAATATGTTCAATATGTTTCGGTATGTTGCTGCGGTCAAACATTATACGAATAGCGCCTCAAGTGGTGCTGCAAATCACCAATAGAAATCGAATCGATTTTATAGTTTACATAATTACAAAATTGACACTTAAATCATTTTTGCTTGATAATATAACCTCAAATGAAGATCAGTCTACTGTTTTTAAATAAATAGTAACATTCAAATAATCAAAATTGAAAAGCATCAAATGTCATGTATGAAGCATATATAAAAAAAAAAAAAATCGAGATTGATCGCTGCCCGATATCGTTTCATGAAAACAAGCATGATTAAGTTGTAAATAAAAAAAATACACTATAGTTTAACTTAAGAAGGATATTTTTATTTTATGTTAAAAGCAATTCTACGAAAAATAAAAGAAATGATCGATGTATAGTGAACGCACTCTTGATATCGATAATAAATATCGTTAACGATAAGCTGTCACTGTCATCGCGCGTGTGGCATTTTTTTAGGTTATCGTCTCATAACTTATATTATTTCCAAACATTGCTCGTCACACGTGTGTTTTGTAAAACGTAATATAAAAACTTATCAAAATGTATTTAATGTACACTTTAAACGAAAATGGAGACCGCGTGTACACCCTAAAGGTAAGTAAACTCATAATACAATCATTTAATCATAATATAAATACGAATAACGTGAAATTTGTTTGCTATGTACAGAAACACACTGAAGAAGGAAAGCCAACCGTGTCTGCTCATCCAGGTAATTATCAAAATGTTAACAAATTTTAATCTCGACTTGTCGACTAACTTCAATCATTTTCGTGTTTTAGCTCGATTCTCACCCGAAGACAAATACGCACGCCAGCGTATCCTCATCAAGAAACGTTTCGGTCTTCTGCTTACCCAAAAGCCAGAGCCTGTCTATTAGAGAAAAATCCATGTTTAATACATTTTTTGTTTATGGTTTTATAAACACAAAATAATTCATTTTAAAAATATGAATAAATACTTTATTTTTTAAGTTTCTAAAATAAATGTGTATTGTTTTCTTGGAAACATATTGAAATTGGTTTAGAATTTTCTTCGCAGACCAACGGTGTAATCATAAAGTCTATGATTCAAAAACTCCCCTCGCATATCGAGAATATAAAAGAAAGATTTGTTCTTAATCTTTAGCGGAAGGTGCACGCGGGCCGCTTCTCTGGACTCGCCAGCCGATAGATATTTCAGTGGCACGTTCATAATACGGTTCTGTCCGAATGGTCCATAGGTGACTAGCGAAACAGAGGTACCACCTTTTCGCAGAATTAAAAATCGCACCGATCTTAATGTAAACATCCAAGCGGTGGCCATTATTCCGTATCCTTATAATAATAATATAATTTTTTTTTTATATTTGTATACATTTTATTTAAACAAACTCACCGATTAGAAAACAGGCTATTGTAATGCCGTTTCGATATTTATTCTCGCCAAGATTAATCTTACGCCACCAGGATAGATCTTCGTCTGGGTCTTCGACAGGTACATCTCGCAGAGTTGTAAACGAGAAGTGAGCTAAGTAGTTCCAGAAAAAGAACTGACAAATCGCAAATATGTTGAGCACTTTAAAGAATCGTGGATTCTCGTATTTAAACACAATCACATCTTTGATAAGATTTTTGCCAGAATCTAAAGTTTGTGGGGCAGTATTATTTAATGATTTACAGGACTGAAAAAAACGGGTAAATAGCTGATAGTTGATCGGACGAAAAACAATGGTTGGCGTTAGCGAAGTTGTGGCGATACGGTGTGTAAGGGTAGATGATAGTTTGAACGGAGGAGTGAGTAGTTTAGCAGGAGCTCTCGAACACGCCATGAATAGACGGTTCATTTTGAAGCCGCCTGTGTTTCGTAAGAGATCAAATATTAAAAAAAAATAGATGATTATTTGTTTTGACTTTTAAGTTTTGCCGCGATCATAACCTAAAAGTATATCGTATGACATTCGGCAGGTACACTGTTATTATTTATTTGATTCATATTTCTTGATTCCCAGTAAATAAGTACAAATATATGTTTTAATGAATTCTTCATTTTAAAATACAAATAAATAATTTAAACCAACTTTAAAATAGTAGTTGCTTCAGATGGCTCTCAATAGAGTTGCTTTAAAGAACAAGTTTTTAAATTTGGTTATAATAACGAATGGTAGAAAGCGATTAAATCCTAAATTCAGTGTTGAAAGGAATAAACATTATTTATGCTCTTTTCGACTCGGCATCAAACCCATAGATTGAGACATGATTTGATTGTAAGCCGAAAATGTTGCTAAAATTCGAGATCTCTTCTGATATCTAATGAAATATACGAGGAATAATGAACAATTCACGTTTTCAAAGGAAAATCTGTGTAGCTTTTTTCAATTTTTCACACGCTAGCGTATATATATTTGATACTCTAATCCCTATTCGGGCATAGGGCATCATTAGGTGATTGAAATGAATGAAAATGTTTCGGCAGAACAAATTATTAGCTTAAGCTAGTATTTATATAATTATATTCATACATATTTCTGTCATATAAATGTGTAATTATGTTTTTTATTTGAATGTGTTCGTAAAAAATATTACTTCATTTAAATCCGTTATTGTATGCTTTTTCTATTTCTTTTTTGATTATCATTCTAATCGACGACTTTTGGATATCCTAAAACACTTTTCGTGTAGTGATATACTACTCTACTCTGAAATTAACTATTTCATTGATTCCGAGTTCTAGAATTGACAATATCTCGTCTTGTTGTAATCGTTAATAAGAATATATATGGTTTAATAATCCCAAATTTCAATAAAAAAATCCCAAAACTAATCTTTATCAATGTTATAGATTAAAAATAAATCATTATCCTTGTCGTTCGACTGTGGTGGAGCCAACTCCGATTTAGGACTAAGCAATTGTAATCCCAAAAATAGAAATACACGAATAACATTTTGTCGATCTGGTCGATCATTGCGCATGCACAGGACAACTGCATCGACGTTCAGTTTGTCTTCAGCAAATTCAAGAAGAGTTACAAATGATTGCTTCGAAGCTGCGGGCAACAATGCAGAGGGCAGAACAAGGTACAATATGTTGTTGTTTGTATTCAATATTGAATCCCAGACGCTTGATGTGTTCTCGGTAACGTACAATTTTAGTGTAATCCTAACTGGTTTTTTGTGGTTCATGATAATTTGCACCAGGTCATCTGCGGCTAGATTACGATTAATGTTGTTTTTAATGTAATCTATATATATTAAGTAAATACGTAGAGTTAATTGATAATTAAAAAAAAACGATAATGTTATTTAAACAATACCTTTGGAATTTGACGGCTTATCGGGATTATCAAAATAATTCTGGTTAGTTGAAGTGACATCAGGACCACCACAGAGGCCACACACCAATAGAAATACAGTACGATTCGATATTTTGCATGGCAGACGTTGAGGCATTGAGTGGTATTCCTTCATTACTAATCATACGATTATAAATAGGTTCCCTTGAAGAAAGAGGCAAAATTAAAAATACTGCGCAATTTAAAATATATTTGCGGCTCACTCAAAAGAAGTTCCAACTTTAGCTGCTATTGACATCATTTTTTATTTATTTTATATTATAATTATGTATATTAAACCGGAAGAAAGCAATAATTGTCAAAAATGAGGAAAAACTTCACCAAAAAACACATACAATTCATCAAAGAGAGGATATATTTAAAGCAAAACGTTTACGAAGAATGGTTATAAGTTAAATGCGTCTTATTTAAAATATTCTTTCCAGTCATGTACATTTCTACCATTTTAAGTACAGTTATTATTGTTATACATATATATATATATATTGATTATTATTTTAAATAATATAAGCTCGTTATCTAAATAGTAGCGGCTGCTTTATTATAACAAACGTGTGATTGCTTTTATGCTATTATAGCTATATTGTTGTCTTGTTTTGAATATGCGTAGATAACGCAAAAATGACGATTTATTATTATATTCAAAGCACAATGAAAATTATATACAAATAATTTATATATATATATAGTAAATATGATTATGAACACTAATTTTAAACAAGCTATACACAGGGTGGTTTTACAGAAGACGGCATAATAGGTTTTTGAAATTAATTTAATGCACTTTTATTCTATCCTTCTCAAAAAGAGATGGTGCTGGGCGATCATATTTTATATTCTTACTTGGACTATAGAGCCTTAAATAATTTGCGCATGTGGATAATTGTGCTGTTAACTGCAACAACGATATGGAAATGTGTTTAATTGTCGAGTACACAAGAAATAATTATTTATATACATAATACGATACGAAAATAACGGCATATAATTAAAATAATCAGGAAAATAATAACAACAAACGCAATAATATTATATATAATAGCTCCAAATCAATACTTTGTCTATTTGTCCGATTTAAGTCAAATATGCGCCGTTTTGTTCGATATCTAGTTCACAACGAGATGCCAACTTCACTTCGCTTCCCTATTGGCAAAAAAACACGGAGAGCCAATTTTCACAGGCCTCTTTTGTGGCCAACTTCCGACTACCAAGCTCGTTCGACAGAAACAGGTGGTAATAACTTGGACAGAAACAGGTTCAATATCACTTGGTCCGGACTATACGGTTCATCCAAAAGAACCGTCCATCCGAGCTCCCGGAGCTTCTGGCGCGTCACCAAAGATGTTTGTGGCCTGGCGTTGTCCTGATGGAAGTCAATTCGCCCTCTGTTGATCAAAGATGGCCTCTTCTGCATGAGTGCTGCCTTCAAGCGGTCCAGTTGTTGGCAGAACAGGTCCGAATTGAGCGTTTGACCATAGGGGAGCAGCTCATAGTGAATGATTCCCTGCCAATCCCACCAAACCCACAGCTGAACCTTCCTGGCCGTCAATCCGGGCCGCTTCACCGCGCTTCGACCACGATCGTTTGCGCTTCACGTTGTCGTAAGTGACCCACTTTTCATCGCCAGTCACCATCCGCTTCAAGAACGTGTTGATTTTGTTACGATTCAGCAGCGATTCGCTGCGGTCAAAAATGTTTTTCTGCGTCAATTCGTGTGGCACCTATACATCGAGCTTCTTTGTGAATCCAAGCTTCTTCAAATGGTTTTTAACGGTTTGATGACTCATGCCCAGCTCTCCGATGCTACGGCTGCTACTATGCCGGTCTCAGCGATTTTGTCGCAATTTTCGACGACAGGCCTTCCGGAGCGTGGCGCATTTTCAACCATCTCTACACCAGAACGAAGACGTTGAAACCATCGCTGTGCGGTGGAAATGGAAAGTGTATCGGGTCCATAAACTGCATACATTTTATTGGCGGCTTGAGATACATTTTTGCCTTTGTCGTAGTAGTACTGTAAAATATGTCGGATTTTCTCTACGTTTGCGACGCTATAACTCAAGAAACGACTGAACCAAACAACAACAAACTGCCAAGCGCGTGTTTTAGCGCGTTAAGAAATTTGCAACTGACGCGTCTGATTACCCATGTCGTTCGAAGTATATGGAAATTCGCAACATCAACCATCGGAAGAGCTCCCAAAAACAAAAAACCTAAAAGGTGGATTCCAGCTATATAATACAGCAGCTACGTTTCAGCTGCAGGAAGTGCTCGACCACGCTCAGAACCAGCTCCATCAACAAAAAACAACCAGCAAAGAGAATATGATGTCTTCAAATAGATACTTAAGGTTCTTCAGTGGAACGCCAACAGTATCCCAAATAAACGAGCAGAACTGAGCGAGCTCCTCAACCGCACGCATGTAGATCTAGTCGTTATTTGTGAAACATTTCTCGGGAACAGCATGTTATTCAACCTCCGCGGCTTCAGGACTTACAGAAGCGACAGAGATTCACGTAGAGGTGGTGTTTCTATTTTACTCAGACGTAACATCGTTCATCGCCACATCAACAACTTCGAAACACACTTCCTCGAGAACGTTAACGTTGTGGTCGAAACAACACAAGTTAGTATCCGTTTCTCCTCGGTGTATTGCCCTAAATACACCCAGCACTACAAGTACGACATCAGCTCGCCACATTGAACACTGTTGTGTTTAACGAACTCAGATCGGACCATAATACTGTGATTCTCTAAATATCTACCAGCTGCTTTCTCGAACAGCGAATTGGAGAGAATTGCATAGTTAAATTCTCAACAACCCCTCCCATGCTGACTCGGCCGAAATCGACTCCAAAATCAACGAAGCCAATGACAGAAGAATACCACGACGCAGAATTAGTTACACAACCATATCATATAACACTAAACAGCCGATCCAATTTCGCAACACAACAAAACGGCAATGAACTCGAACGACACATAAACAAGCTGAAGTACAATTCATGAATCAAAAATGCTGTTTCCAAAGAGCGCTGCGATTAATTTAAAAAAGCCATATCGTCATTCGGCCAAGGTGAAAACTTCTGGCGTTTATCAAAAACTCTTTCATAAAAAGGAACACTGCTTTCTACGTCCCTCGACACAACTTTTTAGTGTACACCGCTAGCCACTCCGCTAGCCCACACGTTGTGAATTTTTGAATGCGGCTACTACGGGGAAGGGGAAAGCATAATTAGGCTGATCACAAGGCCTTCTTACCCCTCCAAGTTGAGGTGCCTACCTCGGCTGAAACGTAGTACGTTGCAGTCATGCTTCAGCGCGCTGACCGTATCTTATCCCCACGCCCATGGGGGCGGTGTGTTGGGCCTTCGGGCAGCTACGCACTTGAAACCCCGCCATAGGCTCATCACTGTACACCGCTAGCGCTTTTTTGGCAATGCATTTTTTACAGTGTTTAGCTGTTATCATTCCTATTAATGTTTTTTATTTATATGTGACAGTTTTTTGCATTAAAAAAACTCGTTTAAAACTGTTTTTCATTCCATTTTAAAGGAGTGAATAAAAATGTATGTAATAATGCATATTTTTGCTTACCCACTGATACTGGCCAAGGCTGCATCGCTTAGTGCTCTTGTTACCAGTACTCTGTACAACGATGACCACTTCCTCGCAGTATGACGACATTTTAAAATCAATTTCAATGAATCAATATTATTTGTCGACTATAATTTTGGTCGATATATGTTTTCCAAACAAAAAACACACGCTCTAATTTTTACCTGTTCGTTTTTTTCAAGAGCGCTTTGCAATCATAAATTGATAAGAACTATTCCGAATTACAAAATATATTTATATTATATTTAAATTTCAACCACAGTCATACCGGCATAAGGCTATCATCTATCTTCTGTGTAAACACTTTTTATATGTACACCTAAAATCTAAACCACCATTTAGCTAAATTAATCAAAAACCAAAAATCAACCTCAAGTAAAGCACAAAGAATAATGTTTATTTATAACTCACGCATTGCGAGTGTACAACAAATTGTAACTTATTATAATGGTAATGCAATTATATAACGAACAAATAACTATAAATGAAATGATAAGAATGAAAACGAAGCTCAAAATACAAACAAATTTGCCATAACAACGAGTGTGTGTAAGGCATAGGCATTAAATAAACATATTATTTTAGTATTAGTATTTCGATTAGGCAGCCTTTTCCTTAGCTTTGCGCTCTAATTCCAAGATGATGGCGGCCAGGTCCTGATCCTTGTTGATTTTGACAAAGTCCGTTTTTCGAATATGATGAAAGGTAATCCATTTACCGGGTGCTTCGGTGGCCATAATTTGCAGTAGTTCACGCATGCCTTCACGTGAGATTTTCTCTCGATAGCTATTTTCGATTTTCGTCAAGACAGTGTCCATTTCAAGAACACCCTTGCTCTCGCTCACAAAAATGTTGCGCAGGTGACGGGCAAGTTCTGGAAGTCTTCCGTATTTGCAGGCTTCTTGGTCCTGTGATGGACGACGTGTCATTGCGTCCAGCGCTTTAGCAGCTTGCTTGGCGCGTATGCGTTCGAGCAGAGATTTGGGAACATTCTTAAGTATAGTTGCTACAGGATCTGGTTGTACAGGAATGACATCTTCGGTGGTTGGCGTTGGATCAACAACGCTAGCACGTTGCTGCTTGTCCTGTTGCTGTTTGTCCTGTTGCTGTTTCAATTCAAAACGTTCCATTACACGTTCCATTGGAGTGGCACAATTGAATAGATTACGTGCCGTCGATAGAATATCCTTGGCCGATGAGAATTTCTCAACGTTCGGTGGCTGTGGTAACGAGGCACGCTCTATCTCAGGACAATTCTGTAGATCAAACTCAGGATGCCAACGTGTTATCTTATCTTTGGCTATCAACATTGGAGGATTAAGTGTTTTCAGAAACTGGTCATGTTGTTCCTTTACCACGTCCAGCAGCAAACGATGGAAGTTCTGCTGACGCTCGATCATTACCTGAGGATTCATTGACTGATCCTGTGCATTTCGCAGAATATCGTCTTGTTTTATACTGCCGGTGACTCTCTCACCCCTAGCCCGAATGTTAGGCGTTACAACCAGCTGATAGTAATCGTACTTTGTGTGCGATCCCGGATTCAGCATTTTTTTCTGATAGAAATTGTAAGCATCTGGATAGAGATGCGATATCTGGGCAAGGTATGTTTCGGTAAAGTTCTTGCGAAATAAACGTTGAACTGGAGGCTTTAGTTTATTCATGGTTATGGTTTCGTTGCGATTGAAAAACATGGCGCACACAGAGTCCAAACATTTGAATGCTTCCTCGAGGCAACGATATTTGTATGGCAGCTGTAGAGTGGCTGGACGACAGGTTTCGGCAAGACTCTGGAATCTTTGGTAGGCTGGTACGGCCGCAGTTTTAGACGGAGATGTTTTGGTCGGGCTGTAGAGTAGTTTACGTGGTGTGGCCTTTTTCGGTGACATCAAATCGTTCTTGTCCAGTACGGAAGGCGGTGGAAGCATTTTCGTTGGAGTTGTCATGCCTTTTTTGGGACTAGCGGGGAGAAAAATAGACAATAAGTACATGATGATGCATTTTTGGTGTCTCACACACAAATCATACAAATGTTTGTGAAATAATGAATTATTATCGAAAATTGTGTGTAATTTTGCATTTTGCAAATTCAAAAAAAAGCATTTGCATGTTGTTGCGTTGTCACCTTTTAAAGTATATGTGTGTGTGTTCCAGACACTTTTTGTCTCGTGGAATGTTTACAAATTGCTAATACACGCTTCCACGACAAATTTTATCGATTGAGGTCAAGCAACAAGTACATTGCAATAATTTCGTATTTTTGATTTGCACAATATTTTAAGTGTAAACAAAGCGCTAAAGAATATAAATAACACATAATTTAATTAGATAATTTACCTGGTCAGAACCTCCAAATCAATGCTCTCGAACTGTTTTAGACTTTTGCCAAGCATCAGGGCAGCACGACCCGATGTTAGCTGCATTTCCGAGCATTCTCTTTTATTGCGTAGACTGCCCGTTCGACTAGCGATAATCTTCTGCCTGGTCTTTTCGAGCGTTTGCAATTTATTCATAGATGACTTTAGCTCTTCCAGTCGTGTGCTACGTTTCACTTTCGTCTTGATTTCTTCCATCGATAGATTCTGTCGGGCATTGAATAGTTTATCGGGAACCTGACGAGCCAATTTTTGTTCCTTCGTTGGTGTTTTGAGTCCGTGGTCAGCATTTGTGATGCTCTCTTTATGGCCGAACACTGTTGACTCTGCGACGACTCCGCTGACGATAGTCTTCTTCTGTGGTGATAGATTTCCGGCCAATGTAAACCGAACATTTTTCGATGGTGCAGCCTCGGCCTTCTGGAGAACTGCTTCTGCGATGCGTTTGATATTACGCACTGGTCGTGCAGCTTGCGTTGTTGCCTGTATGGACTTTTGCGTAGGCTCATCTAAGGTGGTCTGTGGTAAGAGCAATTCGGAGGTCAACTCATTGGATGCTATTGAAAATTGTATTTAAAATATGTTCATTATCGTTCACAATCGTTAGTATATTATTTAATAATTGTATCAAACCAAGATATTGTAATGACAACAGCGGTACCCAAAAATCTGTTCAATAAAAACCTATAAACGAATAACATGTAAATATTATATTCAAAGAAAAATTCGAAAAGCTCATGGGCCCATGAGATTTGAATAATAATTAAAAATTATTCCAAGCAGTGATGAGTACGAATCATGTAATTGATAAAGAAAAGGTACCACATTCTGCCAAGAAACTAGTTCTGGACAAAAAAAGCCCGAGCCAGACCGATTCGATGGCATAGGCGTTCAAAAACGCATTCAACTGCTAGCTACGTACTTTGGTGTTAATCAAACAGGACAAAAGTGACTCGTTGGAAGAATATGTGAACAAAATCATTTCGTTTTCAGATAAAAATTTATGGAGCTGGTAGAAATATTGTTGACGAATGGGTTGCTGCTCTATTGCTGATTGCGCTTGCACCAAATCAAGACCAAGTTGCTTCAAGAGGTACCGAACATAAAAATGTTTTTGCCCTTTAACCCTTCTCAACAAATGCGAAGTTTTACCAACAAGTCAAACGAAAAGCCGTCAATGAAGACATTTAAAATGTTGTAAAGATGGACATTATTCACGGGAATGTCATTCCAGTTGGCACAAAAACTTACTCCAGTTGTTCATATTGCATCACACATTCATAGTGGACTTAGTCGAAAGTAGGGAAAAAATCATAGGATGGAAAATCATTCATGGACGCTCACAGAATTTGCTCAAAATCGAAAAGGGATTCCAGATAAATGGATTTATAAAACCAAGATCAATGGTGAATCGACCGATAGGTACGGGGGATAATGACCGACGTGTATGTCGCCTGAGAAGGGACAATCACAATCGAACAAGATAAGTACGTAAAATAAGTGATTGAACGATTTGGAATAGGTGATCAGCACACCTGCTGATGTCGATTCAAAATTGACAAATGAGAGCAGCGCTTTAGAACGAGATGAGATGGAGAATCATTGGGAAGTTTACTTTATGCGAACAAATATCCAGTACGCGTTTAATATGGTGAGTAGATTTAACCATAATCCCGGAAAATCACACTGGATAGCCGTCAAGCGGATTGGGTAGATGTGTCCAATCGACGATCACTGACGAGTTATATTTTCTTGCTACAAGTGCTATTACGTGGAATTAAAAAAGGAGCCAAAAGTGTGCCCGTCTGAATGTGGCTTGGCAACGCATTTTTAGATACCAAGCTGTCATCGTCAATCTAAATTACCTTATTACGGATGCTGGCCAGTTCATCGGCTGCAGCACGTTTTCTATTGTTGAAAAACGAAGCGATCGAGGGTTGTGCCATATTTTCTGCACTTTAAATTTTTAATAGATTAATTTACCAAAATAAATGTAGAGAACATGCAACTCTTCAAGTATTTTTTTCTTGTCTTGTTGCCAGCCTACAAATGTTACGTTTTTCCCTCCAAAACATACTGCGTTGACATTTCGTTAAGTATTTGAACGGTTAGTGCTTCTCAAACTTTGGGTATTGTTATTGTATAGTGTAGTGTACACGGGTACGTTTTATTAAAAAAATTCTTGAGAATTCGAGAACTTCGAGAATTTTTTTTAAATAAAATCAATGAATTTGATCCAGTTTACGGATACAATATTAAAAAATAATGATTTTCTGATTTAAAAACGAAAAAATAAAATTATTAATATAATATAATTACATTTCCCTTAATGTTTATAGGACTGTCTCTATTTTTTTAAATACTTTGAAGCCTTTCTTCAATGTATTATATTAGCTGACTATATTGAAAGATTCTGTGTGATTGTTAAGGTGTGTGTGTGCAGATCTATTATTATTTATTACCATACTATTAGCTGTTTATTTTTATTATATAATAACCCAATCGGCCTCCAATGCATTAATAATGCATTATATTATCCATCAAAATGTCGCAAAATATAAGCGATAATGTTGCTCATAACCGCATTCATAGGCACATTATAAATTACATATTTAGAGCGGCTCTCTTTGCCTGTCGCATTGGGAAGTTAAGTTTTGTAAGTTAGTTTTAATTAAAGTTTAAATTCAATATGTAATTTCTATATAAAAGCTCTTTTACTCCGTTTTGTATGGCAAATATGACTTCGCAATTGTCAATAAACAATACAATACAATTTACCTCACAATTATTTTGTTTATTTTGATTCTGAGAAAATTGTCGATAAAGATAAATAAAAAATCTGTAAATATACGACTGCTAAAATAAAAAAAGAAAAACTATTATATTACATATATTTAAGAACAATTTATCTTGTAATATTTAATGTTCGTAATAATTTAATGTAATTACAAAATATATAGCCCCCATAATACCAATTTTCAATATCAACTTTGAAAGTGTGTAGACTTGTTCTCAAAAAAATACGTTAAATTGTAGATAATAGATAATCATAATTTGTTAATGTGTTTGAAAGAAGTTTCGAGCGATTTTTGTGCGCCAGTACAAAATAGGGCTGTCTTCGATTAAGGCCTTAACTCCACTACAAACCATATACCAAAAACCACGAACCATTTACTGTATTTCACTCGTACACATGCTAAAATTGTATGATTTTTCTCCATCTCGCAAAAAAAACCACATAAACACAGACAAAAAGATAGCGCCGCTTTAGCTTTTACAAGTGTGTTAATAAAAACCATATATGAAATCTCTCCTTATCTCCTTATCTCTACATTTTGAGTTGCGTTCTAAAAGGAAGGAAATAAAAAATAAATGTCAAACATTTGAAAATATCAATAACATACATGTTACATAAATATTGATAATGTCATTGTTTGTGGAAGAGGTATATAAAATATTTCTGAAATAACCAAAAAATGTATGTTTACAAAAAAATAATTTATATACTGGCTCATATTACATAGTTTGTCTTTATTGATCGTATTTAACCTCACTTATATACCCTGCCAATTTGAAATACATATTTAACACATACAAATGTAATATTTTTGAAGAGCTCCTCTAATATGAGGAAATGCTTCAAAACATTTAATGTGCGA
>JANSTU010023484.1:0-13127 GCA_027564075.1 Bolitophila hybrida
ATACACTTATTGTTCTATACAGGGTGCGTGTGTATATGTTAATTGATGACATTAATGTTCCGTTATTCCAAACCAATTACCTATTTCAGAAATAGGCTATTAATAGCAAAAGGAACCTACTGATTTAAAGTGTACATTCGAAAAACACATCGGTCTGCCGGCCGGGTTTGAACCAGCGACCTCCCATAAGCAAGGCCAACGCGTTAACCCACTCGGCTATGGCTATTGAAGCTTCCGTACTTCTTTTAATTTCCCACCATTATTATTCGAGTCTCCGATAGATGTTGAGCAACCATCTCGCCGATTGATCGTCTCACGTGATCGTGATCGGAGCTCGACAGCATTGATGCATGGTTGTCCATCGGCCACTTTGTAATTGCGAAGGTTGTCTATAAGACTGTCGGCAGTAGCCGTTAGCGTTGTAATTGGAATATCTCAAATCAAATATCAAAATCGAATTTCGTACCAGTTCCTTCCACAGCTTCATTTTCATATCGTTTGGTAGTTTCAGTGCCGTCGTTTCGATTTTATTGAATAAGAAGCTCGGAGTAACGTAGCCACGCATCATTTTAAGCAAAACATGCAAAACAACGTTGGTCCTTAGTGCTGGCCATTTCGGTTGGTGGGTCGGATATTGCGTGAAATTTCGTTAACCTTTCGTTAAGTGTGCGATCGCTTGACAATAACGATGTCCTGTCGTTCTGTGTGTTGTTTGGCGGAGACATATCGTTGTTTTCATTTACACTTGCAGAGCGTCGACGAGTTAATTGGTTTTAATAAACGATGTGGTTGATGGTCGAATGTCGTTCATTGTGTTCGCCAGGTCCTTTACGAATTGTGAATTGCGAACATTCGAACATTCTCCAGGAATTCGTGTCGTTGCACCGAATACCAGTTGCGTTGTTGTTGCTCCTAAGTATTCTTTGATAGTATTACGATAATCCATCAACACAAATAGATGCTGTTTAATCCAATTTGTGTCGCCGCGGCACATGATTGATGCTTTTAGTTGTCGGTGATACCGCTTTAGGTCTAAGGCAACTATACCGAGAATAAAGACTGAGATGTAAACGCATTGACTACAAATGTTATGGTTTATTTATAATATTGGAATCCATACATATATATGAACTACATATTAATTACATTTATACAATTATACATTGCGAGGGTAATTTGCAATTGCACCATATCGCATGTGATGCTAGGTAACTTTGTGTTAATAGAGTGTGTTATATTATTTGTTTGTTACATATGTTCACAATGTTTCTCTTATCCGATGCGTGCATAATACATCATCTCCAGGTGGTCTTTCCTCGAATGTAAAGTACATTTTTCCTATCAATCGCAATCGGAGAAGAAAGTAGCAAGTTTAAGAGACTCTTGAGTTTTAAAAAAGATATATTAGTATTTGGTGTTATAAATGATATGATATGCATGAGCATGTAGCGTACTTAAATACAATTCAATTACATTCTAAACAATAGTCGATTGTCGGCGAGGTCGTGCGAAAACTGGTTGTCCTGTAGTTTCGATGACTTGTGAGATGGTTGAGTTTGTTGGTGTACCTGGTAGCGAAAGTCTGGTGATAGATGCGAACTCCTCGAGCAGATCGGCGTAAGGGTTGTGTGGTTTTTACCATTGTCCTGGTGTTGCTGGACTAATCGAGCAACACGATTCGAGGCTTGTGTTGTTGTCGATGAGTCTGGAGCGTTTTAAGTCGATGTTGCGAAGGAAATCAGCACCTATATGTTGGGGTCGTTACGTCGGTGATTAAACAGGTCCATGTGAATGCTCCGTGGACTTTTATGGACAGCGAAAAGCTGAATATTAGTTGATTGAAATCAGCGATCTGACACCTCGATTTTATTCATCCAACATATTTCTGGCGAGTCAAACATCACAGCCGATCTGCTTTCTAGAATAAGCTTCGTGTCAAATTCGATTACCTACGAACAATTCGCCATCGACCAAACAACGGACAATGAAATTTAATCGATCTGTGAAGATAAAAACAAATAAATATTCTTGAATATTAAAGTTTTTCCCCATTCCAGGCAGCAGGAACATGCTGTGATTTTTCTGCAAGCAAAATAAGTTTTTATCCAATTTCGTCGACAACTGATCGCTGCAGTGCATAACATGTCTCACTCCGGTGCTAAGACGAGATCGAAAGCAGTGACGATTCGTTTGGCCGAACATAAAAATGACTGGCTGCACAGTAAGATCTGCGAAGAATGCCAAAAATTCCAAATTCGCCGCCGGAACGTTTTTTACTACCGAAAGATCGAGTCGCACACAACAGATCAGGGAAGTCAATTCGAATTACGAATCAATTATATTATATTTGGTGTTAGTGGATGTGCGTATATCCACTAACACCAAATGTGACTATATAGCGATACGTTTCATTCGTTACAACGACGCCATTCGATCAACACCAATTTTTTTAAATTATTAAAGTTATAGTTTTAAGGGGCAGCTGCGGTAATGACACCCAATTATGGCCACATATTAAGATAAATTATAAAAAACGGGTTTGTACTTCAACGAAATATATTTTTCAAGAGGTTGTACACATTTTTTTGTGACAAAATCTAATAAAATATCGGAAGTATTGTAAATTTGCCTGTATGACTTTGGTAGATGAAGAATTAGATAGAGACAAAACATATTGATGGGTCTTATTAACGATTAAAGCCGTTTTCAATCTAACACAAATAACAAATAAATTAAATTAAGAAAAACTTTTACCGATTCGTCCTCAAATCTATAATTCGAAACAGAGAAAGTTAAAAAAAAATCAATCAATATCCTATCGCCATTTTAAAACTGTATTTCACCACTATCTCTCTCTCTCTCTTTAAAATATATAACGACAACAAGCTCTATAAACAGATTAGATGCGACACTCTGTCCTAAATCTCTTGTGCGCCTCACTTCAATCGAATCAAATCGAAGCCAAAGCTTTAATTTGTTTGACCCAAATGCACGATACGAACGCAATAAAAACCACATTATACAGTTATACACATATATATTATATATTTTTACTGTCGACCACAAGGCTGTCGTAAAATGATTAAAAGTTCTGGGTTGTATGGTGTGTTTGTTTGTCGAGTATGTTTTCCACGGAAAAGTGTGTAAAGTGACATACATTTATATACTAAAATAACGTATACATGTTTTATATAATACATATAGAAACGTAAAGCTCTGTACGAGATTTGCGTTGAGCGTTTTCTAATGGATTATATATAAAAGCCATAAATCATCGTCAGGAGCTTGCCATTTTCGTCTACATACATAACCATATGCATTAAATATATTTTATATACAGCATAATTATGTGTGTGTTTTTGTGAGTCGTTCTAAATATTTTTATTTTTTTTGGAAATATTGAAGCGTATTCGAATTAAGATCGGATCGATTCAGCGTATTTTTTTGAAATCTCGACATATCAAAAGGGAATATGTTAAAATGCGAATTTGTCGTCTATTTTTCCAGTATATACATTAGGATGGATTGATATTACAGGAATGCGACATTCAGAAACGGCTATAGCAGAAGGAAAAAAAAACAAATATTCCTATTTTTTGTACTTATGTTACCAATAAATCCATATTACTTAACTGAAATAAAATAAATTCGAAATTTATGATGTCTTGCAGTCCATCGTGTGTTTTAAAGTGCTTCTATAAAAAAAAGGAAATTTAACCTTTTTTTTTTAAATATTTTAAAAAAATCATAACGATTGGATGTTAGGAAGTGGGCAAGCCGTCGCCTTTTTTGAAATTTAAATGGTTTTTTGCACTAGCCGATTATTATTAGTTTCATATTTTACAAAATTTCTCTAAACGATCGCTCTACCTTAATATACAATGAATTTATACCTATGTACCTTATAAGCCTGTAAATTGCGAGCTTGTATGTATTCAAAGAGCTTTCGGTAACGTGTATTTGTGTAAGTGAGTGGGTCGGTTCAGTCGCTCTCGCCAGAGCTGAAAGGGTGGTATTTTCAGTGTATGTATGCTCTTCTATACCATCAACATATTCCATTTATATTTTTGTATGTGTGCGTTCACTCGAATGGTTATGCTGTACTTTATATTATTATACATATAACGGGCTCAGTATTATTTTATTATGTTATGTTTGATGGTGTATAGGCATGTCAGTGTGTATATGTGTGTGTGTATGTGTTCATAGTCGTTCGTTCAAGGGCTGACACAAGGATAGGTCGAGGACGTTTTATAGCAGTTTAAGGCCATTTAGTGGCCTCTGCTACATTATAAATGTGTATGTATACACTAATACACACGCATAGAAAAATTTCATTGAAACTGTGTAGGATCGGTAGGATTTATTTGTATTATTGGGTCTTCTATATATTTATATATGTATCATGAATATAATCGTAAACGGTAATCGAGTATGATGTGGCTGGCTGGTCGTAATGGCTTTGGGACTAAAATCAGAATATTATGGATTAAAGCAAACGGCGAACCGTACTTGTATCCTGTATGTTTACGGATTATTACGCGTTACGGTCGAGTTGTAAGCCACTTTATAGATAATCTGTGAAGCGTCTGTTTGAAATATTTTTTATATGAAAATAATTGGACGTTTTTAATTGCCCAGTTATATTACGTTTCGGTTAATCCTCTTACTTCACACATGTCCCAAATAGATAGATTTATATTGAGAAAATTATATTTTTGATTTTCTTCATTTTTATTTTGTTTGACAGAGACACAAGCAACATTTTCCTGCATAACTCTAATTGCAATTAAAATGCATGTAACTATTTGGAGGGTAAACGAATGCAGGCGTATGTTTACTGCAAGCTATTTGAAAGTCATATGAGCCTTGGTTTGGACGGGTTTATGCAAGCCGGTAAATGTAAAGTGCGATATTTTTTTATGATTTTTGATAGGTCATCTTATTGCCAATCCAATAGTGTAATTAGTTTTCTGTAATGAAAAGTAAATGTGTATTTATTATTAATTGATTGAAACTTTTTAATGCCGGGGATTGAACCTATGCCACTCAAGTTGTGCGAATTCGTAGCGCGCCTTATAAACCACTGACCTATGGGAGACACTTGTGTGAACCGATTCGTACGGTCTTTAATAACTATATCGAATTGCAGGCAATATTTAGTGTATTTGAAATGTCATCTGCTAGAGAGGTTCATAGAGCCTGCATATTGCTAACACGTTGAGGAACTCGTTTATGAGCATTTCATCCAAAACAGCGCGATGGCCGTTCAGAATTAAAAATCGAACGAAGATGTACGAAAATAATTCTTGATTTCATTCATCGCATTACCAACAAGAAGCTATTCGAAAGCAGCAGCATGATTTCGCAGCAACAATGTCGATACAATTGGCACCGATAAATCAACTGCGTCTTTAACCGTTCTTCTTGGCGATCCAGCACCTGAATTAATTTGCACGCGATAAAGCTTCACTCGGGAAAACACTCAAATTTATGAGATTTCGATCTCAGTTCAGAAAATAATGATAGATGTGTTGAGTTGGTTCTAATAGATTTCTTTGGAACCAGATTTTTGGACTTTATGTTCAAACACCGCTGCTCGAAAGGGTGAAGTCGATGAACCAATCATTAAGATTAATATAGATTGTAAAACAGATGACACAAAAACATTATTAACTAAATGTATAATGAATAATTCGAAGACTCGCTTTTTGAGCGATCAAAATATACGGGCCCCGATGTCACGAGCAAGATACTGTGAGCTTTATATAGAATATAACTAAACATGACTTTTTGTAGGATTAAAAGTTCAATAAAATATATTTTTTTAAATTTACTGTGAGCTTTAAGCTTTAGAAAATATCTAAACATAAATAAATTGATTCGTGCCATTCACGTTAATGGGAATGTTGATATTTATGTCGATGGTTGGAGGCTTCTGAATGCCACTGAAGCACATTCCCTCTTCCAATCCCGCGTGCCAATACTGACCACTTCCAATTGACAATAAAGATGAAGTTCCGCGGGGAGTATACCTGATTTTTAAAAATGAAAATTGTAATTGAATAATCTGATCCAAATCATTTATTGATTTCATGCATTAACGGTTTTAGTGCGGTTAGATGAATTCTATGATCTCTACAAGAATTGATTAAATGAAAGCACCGCCACCACAATTTGTTAATAAACAGAATCAGCGATGTGATTGAATTCATCGGCACTCTGTTGAAAATAATCACTATTAAGCTGAAGGATTTACAATCGTGCAGTATTTAATATTTTAAATGTCCACGGAGATAAATTTAGACAAATAACTTTCTCGTTCGAAAACCTTAGCCCAATGAAAATTGTATTTTATATTTTTGACATTTATTTTTTTTAACATTGAATAACAATCAAATCACTTGCATCAAATGAATTGCAACCCGAATATTTTCGTGCCTTCAGATAATTAACGCAAAGCTATTTGCAAATTACTTACATAGTAATTACACATTGTAAGCACGACGAAGAAAAGCTATCTCAATTGGGCTATTTGCAACCAGCCCTTCACAAAAATCCTAAATGCATATTATTTGCAGCGAACCTTTCAAGAAAAGGCCGAAAGCAGTTCAACTGCAAGGGAAAGGTTGCTTACGTAGATAAAGCACTTATTTGATATATTTTTTTCAGCCCACAGCCCGCCTTGTTAGCAAACTGCCTCAAATTTCAAAAGATTTTTTTCCTCAAAAAACTGAGGGTTAGAAAAGGAATAGGTTGACCAAGATGCAGGCAAATGTATTTTTAGTTACGAAATTATGAATTAGATTATTATTTTAGGGGGGCCATTTTCAAACAAGGAAAGATGAAACATTTAATTTAAAATTAACCAAATATATTTATTTGAAAAAATAAATAAATAGAAAACGTAAGTGATGGAAAATGGGCACCAACTCTCGAGAGGCTTCACAGAAAAAATGTGAAGGTCCAAATAATAATTATTAACAAACAGTACATAAATTACATAAATTATTCTTGTTTTTAGGTATTTAATTATTTTAAACGTTCTGGAATTGTGCAAATTTAGGCGAATAAAACCAATCACAATTTTCCAGTTTAAAAAAGGGTAAATTATATCCCTTTTTTCATGATTTAATTCACAAAAAAATACACTAAATATTTAATGAATTTTTCAAATGTATTATTTCGATTTTTTTTAAACGCGATTTTATTTTAAAAGCTTCTTTTCTGCATTTAAAAAAACAGCACAGAAATGAGGGTTTTAATATTGAGTAACCCAACCAGCTGATTCGTCTGTCATTACCAAGTTGTCACCCTTGTGTTGTTGTTTAATATCACGCTTCCTTTTGATTATTTTAAACCTAAGATTAAACATGGTCCTTCGATGCGGATATAAACCAGGGACCATGTTTAATCAAGAATCAAAAAGATGGAACAGAAGCGCTGGATTTGGACCGATAATTTAATACACAAATTTGCAAAAGACAATTTAATATTTAAAAAAAAAACGTTCAACGTGTGTGAACGAGTGTGGTTTAAAGGGAACTTCATGATCAAGGATCTGAATCTTCATTCTTCATCTTCAAACTTTCTTCGAACTCTAGTCTGCCATATGATTATGAAGTTAATGATTTTCTTTTAGACAGCATAACTGGTCATTTGCGATTTCCGGATTGGAATTTGCTGATTGTTATTTTGACCAATCGAACTCAATATAGACTTGGTTGCAGACATTTACTTGCATTGCCCTGTTGGTACTCCCATGTCCCAAAATACCCATCTAGGATGGGTGTTGTCTGGTTGTTTCGATCATACACATGTTATTGATATGAAAGCCATATGTATATATAATCGAATACATCGACAATCAGCTGGTTCTGGGAGCTGGAAGAACACATATAAACGTACTGAACCAGGACAATTCATCATCAGCCTTTCAATAACTCGGACAATAAAGTCAATTCGCGAAAAATGGCTGAAATTCCACTAATACTTCACACCACGCTGTGCTGTAAGCCGACAGCTCTTCGACCAAATTAAGAGTTGTCCTTGATGGTTCCTGTAATGGCTCATCTATATTGGCACTTAATGACAGACTTCCAGTAGGACCGACTATACAAAATGACCTTGTGTCAAATCTAATTCTCTGGCGCACTCACGCAGTCATGCCATGTTTAAACTGGGTAGATTCGATAATTCCAATAATTCCAAAACTGTTCCAATTGAAGCTCGAGCGACACTGTTAAATTATTTGAGCCCATGGGGGTGGCTTGCACCAATTATCATCAAAACAAAAAAAAACTTTACCAAGAGCTTTGGACGGCTGGACGAAAGAAGAACAATGAGAGTTAGATAGATAGATTTATTATTGAAGTCGGAAAATACATAATATTGGCTCATGTGCAACTTCATTTTCTTATTGATCCTCGATTGTTAGACCGTGATATTCAACCGAAAACCAGTTTGTGCTCTCAACGAAGGCTGTGATGCTCTTGAGACTGGTTGTTGCAAGTTGGACAGCTCACAATATGTGACCAAGTCTGTTAGTTCCTCGGACGGTGGTGGCAGTAGGGAGTCGTATGGAAGATATACGAATGCTATCACTATTTCATGTCTTCCTCCGAGCCATTTATATCTGACGACTAGCCATGACAGCTCTGATGTTACTCATAGCTAGGCAGTGGTGCAGATTTATCTGTAATACTTAAAAGGAGGGAGAGTTCGACATCGGAATCGTCCGTCGCCAGTAACTCGGCCTCCCTAATTTCCTCCTCCAGTTGCTCTAGGAGTTTTGTGTGCCTCTACTTCCTTCGGCCCATATTTAGCGAACTTCACTTTGCCAGCGTGGAAGAACAGGGAGCCGGATAGAGATCTCCAAAGAGTGTGTTGTGGGATGCGAAATCTAAGGCTAGTACACAAAATGCGCCTGGCGACTTAAACCTCCCTCTTTTGTGAGTTCCTCAGGCTACCTCTGTCCTGTTAATGACGCTCCAGCTTGCCTTTGGCAGCGTTTTATCGTTTTATCGTTTTGTATCGAGTTTTTGGCACTGTCTGATAATTCTCCTCCTGGGAAGAATTCACATACTCTCTTAGGATGAGGAAGATTCCTCGTTACCCTTAATGTGACCCGACATTTCTATTTTGAGGAAAATTGGCCCACCACATTCTACGGTGCTATCGGACCCCATGCGCCTTTTTATCAGTTTCACCTGCTCTGCGTTTAGGCGGCTTTTACATCCTCATGTTCAATGGCGATGCTAAGAACGCCCTTCAGAACGTCACTTTACCTCTGCTCTGTGACGTCCGTTCTTTTTGGGGCAGGGACCGCTCCTTGTGCCTCCGACCTGGGTCTTTTCCCCGCCGTGAAAGCAGCCTTAGCAGCTTGCCTTTGCTTGTCGCTTGTGGCTGTTTTTGGCGGCTGTAAATTTATCGCAGATCCTGCCTTTTTGTTTTCATCAATTGCCGCTTTCTTAGCTAATTTAGCTGCGATATTTTTTGGACTCCTCCGATAAAATCTCGGAGTCTTGTTTCGTGAAGTTGTTGACGATCCACTTGAAGCGAAATTGTCAACAACTCCTTTTCTTACCACTAGGTTTCCTCTCCTCTTTCCAGAAGAGGAGGGCTGATGGTTGCCCTTAGTTTGTCTCGAGGTATGTGGAGACGGGGATGCGGCTTTTGCCACTGAAGTGGATGGACCTGCAGTCTGAACTGCAGTGTCTGTCATGTCTGTATCGTCACAGCCGACAGGTCCCCTATCCGCCACCTGGGACGCGCCTTGGAGGTACTCAACCCTCAGGAAACAATGAGAGTTGGTGGCCGAATATATAAAATGATTAAATCGTACGATGAGAAACACCGCATCATTCTTCCTAAAGGGCATTCACTCACCAACTTGATCATCGCTGATGCGCTCATGATTTTTATAATTTTATTATTTTTGTTAATTTATTATTACGTTCCATTTTGGGTTTGATTTTTCTCACATTTATCAAATGACATTCAGATATATACCTATTGGATATGAATTTCATACCTTTTATATCTGAAATTCAGTACATTTTCGTGGGCGAATGACATTCCTTTTTGTCATATTTGGGTATTTCATCCCTTTTTCATTTTCATGGATAAATTTCATCTCATTGTACATTATTTTTTAGGCATGGCATGATATTTTTTGGGGATGAAAAAAGGATGAAAATCATCCTTTTATTTTTAAGTGTGTACCTATTACTGATAATTTTGATCCCATAAATAAATAATCAAATACAATTGTCTTTTGCAAAATTGTCAATTTTTTTTAAATCGGAAATCAAAGATCCAAATCCAGCTTTTCTGTTGTTTTGATGCGTTTAATCCTAAGATTAAACAGTTGTCTTTTTTGGAAAATATTTTTTCATTCAAAATATATTACAAATATTTAAATTTAAAATTAAACGAATCAATTTTTAAAATTTATATTTTCAAATTATAATAAAATGTTCAAAAATTTACCTTTTCATGACATACTTCCGAGGAATTTCTTCTTATATAAAAAATATTTAACAAAACTTTCCCTTCTGACGCTTTTTGAACTATTTTCAAAAATTCAGAAAAAAAAAAATACACATTTTATGTTACAAAGAAAGCATGAGTGAATTTACTACTTTCACCCGTAAAATGTTGTTATTTCGCAAATGTATAACCTTGAAATATTTGATTTGTTTTTGTTAGGATATATATTTAAAAAAAAATGTTTCTATTAAAATTATATTAATATATTTTTTCTTTTTTCAGGTACTTTCACGATATATGATATATTCAATTTAATTCCATATCTGACGGGTGAGCTACCAATAACAACAACAAATTCGTGTATAAAACGTTTGCTTTCTTTTATTTATACAAGAACAGACCTTAAGTAGGCTTATATATATAAAATTAATAATTCAGGGCATGCATTTCAGACAAATATTATATCACGAACTCTTCGACCGCATCACGTGCGCTTAATAATATACACTGTACAAATTGTACATGTTAATTGTCTTGAGAGTTGTGAATGACAACCAAGCGGTAATTGGGCCTACTTTAAAATGTATGTATAGTACTTCTACAATACAGATGTTTGTATATGAAGAGATAATTCATTGTATTGCACCGCACATAAGTGCTGCTGACCTATTTATTACGGATATGTTCGGAATAATTCGGTGTGCGTTTGAATACATATATATGTATATATAGGTTTTCATAGACGAATTAATTCAAAATTATAGATATTCGAAATGTTTTTTTATAATTAAATGTTCGAATGTTTTCTTTTGTTATATATTTTTATATTTAGTTTTGTTTTAAATATAAGTACCGTTAAAGAACAATAAACGTACCATCTAAAACATTAATAATAATACAAAAAACATAATTTTATTTATTATTGTTTGGTGTATGTAGTTCCTAATGTACCCTGCAAATACTTTTTATGAACAACGTCATTTGGTCACAAAACGTAAAATAACTTTAAAGTTCGTCTACCATAAGTAGTGGCAAATTATTCTCACAATTTAATTTCATCTAAAATAAAGACAATTTGGCCAATTGCCTCATGTCAGAAACCTTCAAGCCAAATACGTTTAAACACATTATAAATTCCATAAATACCATTATCGTTCTTAAACATTCTTACTCATTTTCATATGTTCTTATATACCATAATCGAATAACCTTGCTTAAACTTCATCCTCTGCCGCCTCTGCTGTCCAAAATTTAATGACGCGCACTTTAAATCAACAAACATTATTCTTATATAAATACAACCTTAGCCTTTTTATTTTAGTATATATACACAGTTTCTTTGTGATTATATTTCTAGAATATAATAATATACGAAATCCAATACATCTACAGAAAATCGCTCTGTAAAACCGTATTGATCACGTCATTGAGAATATATACTATATATATACTCACTCAGAAGCCAAGAACACTCACACACAGAATAACCTCAATTTATACACTTATATCACAAGAGCAATTTGGATATATCAATATAAGTGTGTTTGTGTGGGTCTGTTGGAATCTATAATACTATACCATTGAATTGAAAAGAATCGAACAAACCCTGGCCCCATCGTTTGACGTCGGTCGTATTCACGATTGCTCCCGAAACATCGAGCTTCTTGTGAGTTAGTCACGTCCGCTATATATTATATATATAGAGAGAGAGAGTTGTCGAGTTCGCCGTGGCCAGCAGGAAGGCCATCAAAAACAAAAAAACTTGCGAGCACGATGTCAAACTTTAAAATTTAAATACCATTAAAATATGCTAGAAAGACATAGAAAAAAATCACGAAGCATAAAAGAGATTTTCGAAATTTTCTCGTAGTTGCTATACATACATTTGGGTGACGAATGCTTGTTATGAGTGTATATGTGCCTAATTATACATAAAAGTGAAAGAGAACGGAAATAGAAATTATTTTCCATATAAAAGCATATAAATGTACTTGTCCAGCCAACTACTGTATAAAAAGAGATCTTGTAGTTAAAAAAGGTAAAAGCTATGTATGACATTTTGTGTTGTTTTAAGCTCAGAGCAAGTGGGTGGGATTAGGATATACGAAGAGGAACCAAAAACGACTGAAAATACCAACACCTAAAACAGCTGCATACACAACATTGTTGTTGTGTCGATTAAGTTCATCTGGTTTAAAAGTGTTTGGCTTTTCTCTGATGCACTAAATGCGCATAAAAGCGTGTGCAGTACGGATATAATATAATATATGCCGGTGCTAGATACACATACATTTGTATGAATTATAAATCGATCACACACATATGTTGTATGCATACACACGAAATGAGATTCGTCGAGTTTCTTGTTGCCACAGATCGACAATTGAGTATATATTATTTATGCGCGTCGTATGATCAAATTATTTCTGAGCAAATTTTGTTGTGAATATAACTTATTTACAGTATTTAATGAATATATTTTACATTGTTTTGGGGGAAAATTGAGCAGTCCAAGCAAAATTTAGCTTAATAATATTAATAATAATATTATAACACATAACTCAATAAGTCCGTAGGATAACTAAGAAAAACACATTTTTTTGGCAAAATTCGATCTTATTCATCAACATACATTC
>JANSTU010023495.1:0-13124 GCA_027564075.1 Bolitophila hybrida
ACAGTTTAATGATTTGCACGTGCTGCTCGACACTGTAACCTGCCATGGTGGTTTGGGAGGACGGAATGAATATAACAGGAGGAAAACCCTTTATAACCTTCATTTGGCAGTATGTACGCCGTTTGCTCACACACACACACACACACACACACACACATCAATTCCAATGTTTATTACCGTTAGTTATTTCGATCCAGAAATTGTCGTTCTGATATGAGGATTTTACGAAGAAATTATTGCAGTATTTGGACAAAATTCACATATACATTTCTATAGGAACTCACTGATTCAGTGCCTGTTCATACTATTTCTAATACAAATATTTTAGACTTATTCGGAAAACTAATGTTTTATAATGTCTATATTATTTTAAGAAAAGTGCATAAGATGTATAATTTAGTTGGTGTTAAAAATATTAATTTAATAACTTACAGGTACCATCGGGGATGCGTTGTGAGTGTTAGAACACAGTAGCTCCAGTAGTAGCACATAGCACTAACAACATATACGCCTGACCTGAAAATTCGAGTGAATCCGTAATTGTTATCAAATATTTTGTTTTAAAATCAATCGCAAATTACATATTTTAGCTTTGAAGTTGTAGTATTGTAGTTTTTCTATGAGAGTATTTAAGAAAGCGCTCGAATTTAAAGTAAGTAGTCGTGTACATATACCTTCAACGGTTTTGTATTTATTCAAATGGCTATGTCTGTAAGAATCATTGACTTAGCACATCTATAGAGTCTAGTAACTATATCATCCTCCTCGAGGCGAAGACTCACTCACTACACTAATTTAAATCCACATATTGAATAACTGTCCCAGCAACCGAATTGCTTAAAACATATGCTCCACGAAGCCTATTGATCTTATTATAATATTAGTCTATCTTTCTTTTCATTTTACTTAATTAATTCCTTTTTACTTAATTTTCAAAGTGTTAATACTAACTGTGCGAGAGCTAGTAATAATGTACTATTGAAATACATTTTCAAGAATGATGAATTGGTTTTTAATATTTGCCATTTAAATGTGAGTAGCATATTTCCCGAAATTGATGAGCCTCACATTGTAATTAATGAAACTTTTCACTATTTTTAAAAAATAACCTAATATGCATCAACATTACTGAAATGTCACTGTTTAGATTTATAATTATAATTTCGGTATATTTTTTAACGTATAAATTAAACCAAAAATTTACAATACAAAAATTATTAAATTCGGTAAAATAAAACACTGAAACAACGAATATTGTATAATGGTAAGAAACATTCTTTAAGAGCAACACTTAAGAATATTATGGGTTTAGCGCTCTGTGTCAATTTATTATTTTCAATATCCAATGTATTTTGTTTACCAAAACTTAACTGACAATCATTGCAACAGTGTAAGCTCAGTTTATGTTTTACTCAATTTTATTCATGAAATTGATTTTGTTAAAAGCTCAGTTTATGATTTTACCATAATTTAACTTTACTCTAAGTTATGTTTAACTCAATTTTGTCCATCTCACAGCTGTAGTATAAATTATGTTATTTTTTTAATGAACTTTAACTAGAACTAGTCGTAACACTGTAATTTCAGTGTATGTTTTACTCAATTTTAATTCAGTCTCTTTCACATCGTCAGTAAAATATATGTTTTTCAACTCAAATTTAATCGTAGATCCAGGCCCGCATTAACCTAAAACCATATCATCACGTTCTTAGGGCCATTATCTATTATATACGTAAAATGAAGAAGCGTAACTACTATAATGTTTATAAAGGAAAACATTTCTTAATTGAAATGAGAAATTACATACTTTTCAATTGATTAATGTAATATCGAAACATATGCGCAATCTTATTTTAACAAAAATGGCTGCTAAGTGTTTATAATGTTTTTGTGTTACAGAACTACGAAATATAACTCAAATTTAAACAACTTGTAATTTATCTGAAAGAAAGTAAATTTTCGGTAAATGGAAATATGTAAATCCACAGTATGTAAATTAACAGAAAACTTTTACTGAAACATATCCTAAGCCTATAATGTAAATTTTCCATGGTTTGATTACAGTAAATTAAAGCTATATTTTTGAATGGTTAAACATTTACCGAAAAGAAGGTTAATAAATTCTGGGTGGAATAAATTATTAATTATTTATAAAAAAAATAATAAACGGAATTCTGTTAAATTCGGTGTGAATTTGTTACTTGGGTTGGCTTAAACCACATATTTCATCCATATAGGTTTGTATACCTGGTTTTAAGCAGCTTTGTTACTTAATTCTTAAAAGAAGCGGTGAAGCAGTGGTCAAGATTATTGTCCTATCAACTCAGGGGGCGTGAGTACAAGCCCAGAAACAAACATGAACATTTCTCTTCACAACTTTTTTCTTGTATTTCGGACTGGGTTATTTCACTGACTCGCCATGATCAATAGAAGAATGTTAATGTTTCCGTGGGGTACCTCGGTCGATCGTAATTGCAACATAATTACATCCATTAAAACCAGAAAGTATCATGAAAACTGTATATAGCTTGAAAAAAAAGCTTCTCAGAGGAGGTCTAGACCAACTACGAGTATGGTTGTGGGCCAAAAATTATTTATATTTACTCATTACACGAATTATGGCATTATGGTACTAACTTAATAAGTAATTACTTAACCATACGATGTATAGTAATTTGGACAAACGCCGTTGGATGAATATAAGTCGGCGCCGATCTATATATACGTGGAGGAAAGGTGTGACTATTAAAAGTGAACATAAATAAAGGCAGGTATTATATAGGATTTATTGATTTCTCGCGCTTGATTGGGCTTACCCTTTTTCAGTGGGTAAGAAGACGATGAGTCGCAGACCCATCTGATTTCTTCTGGATTTGATGTAACGTACTGGTTCATCCACGTAATTCAAACAATTGCACGCACACGATGATGCTCTTAACCGGAACGTATTCGCGAGCCAAATTTGCTTTTAGCATGATCCATATCTCAATTATCATGGCAGCTTTGTATACAGAAATACATACAAAACTGCTTTGAATTGGACCTGCGATATCTTGGCCCTGGAGCTCTAATAGGAGTAGCAGAGTACAAACAGCACATTAATATGTCCAGACCAGTATTGTGAACCCGTTATTGTCAATGATAGCGCAGTGGACCTAGTTTTCCAGTATTTGCAATTTAATGATTCTCCTCAAATTTATAATTTGCTATTGGAAAAATCAAATTTATCTCTTTGTAATAATTATCTAAATGTTTCGGACTCTCAAATATTACGTATTTGTTAATATATAATTAAGTTATTTCACTCAAATATATGTTACAATAGTTCACAGTCAAAATGTACTAATCATTAAAAAAACATTATTATAATAATAAAATACAAATACAAAAGACATAATTATACACACACGCATCCTTGACCCAAGACTTGTTTGTGTAAATTTACGAGTTAAACAAATCACACTAGAGGGCACGACCGTCTCGAGACGTGCTATATTGTACAAATATAATGGCACGGGTGTTTGAATGCATGCACAATGTACTCATGCTTTTATATTATATTGAAAACGAATGTTCTCGTAATGACATTTGAGAACACACCTTTAACTTGTGTAATTATCGTACGTTTATTTTAAAATTGTTAATAGACATTATTTTCGTATGTAGCATTTCAAGACAACCTCTGCATTGTCGACAAATGAATGACTATAATAATGCACAAACAGACACTTCGTAATTCAATATATGTTATTGCATTTGGATTTAGACGCTAATCCGCTTGTACGTATAGTTAGAGCGGTATTTTCGACCGTGATCGTGATGGTTTTGGCATTGACAACTTACAATATCTTACCGTTTCCCTAACGTGTGCCAGAAACTCACGAAAATCGCGTTAAAACAATCAAAATAGACATAATGGATAATGCGTATGTGGCCGATATGCGTGACGGTCTTTTAAGGTAATTGGACTTAACAGCACCTATTTGAGCGTAATATGGCGAATGCATAATGATTAACGTACTAATATACATTTAACTATTTAACTAATTAACTTTATTATTTATGATTTGTTTCATTTTGTGAATGAATTTAAAGATAGAAATGATCTTATTCAAAAGTGGTGCGCGAATTGTACTAATGTACAATGGTCTCCTCTAGGCTTGATAAAATCATACCTGAGCGATCGTACAAATTATGTATTGGAGATCTCATTTATTCACATTGCGAACTCTCGCGGAACGTTCGTTATCTGATTGCGAAGGCTTACAAAGAGACTTATCTTCATGGTGCGAGAGAAATTGTTTTTATTTAAATATTATTAAAAAGTAAGAGAATGCCTATAAATTATGATTACTCAGTAAATGGCATAACCAATAAACAATCTTAAATGCGTTATTTAGGTGTTATTTTTGATGATAATTTGCCGTTTAGTAAACATATCAACATTGTATGTTCGGATTAATGAAGAAAATATGGGCCGAATTCGTTGATTTTCAAGCAATGAAAAGCGTGTAATGTGGTCATGCAAGATATCATTTGGAATAAGGTTTGGTTGTATATGAAATCCTAATTTCGCAGTGTATTCTTATAGTTTAGTGTCTATAAATAAGAAGATTCTTCTTTATGCACTGCGGCGGGTGAAAGTTAGGGATGACTATTAAATAACTATCTCGACAAGTCATTTGTGAAGTAACATTCAAGCGATCACATCGTGGTTTACACTCAAGACATTGTTCACTGAACTGAATGTATAGAAAACACGTTGCTTTGGTGGAACAACTTCATGTCGCTTGCTTTTGTTTCATGTCGAAATGGTGTCGCTGTTGCGAAGCTTTAGGTGGGACAAGGACCTTAGACTTAGGACACAAAATTTCATGTATATATACTTTTCCAGCTAAATCGATGCCACAAAAAAGGCTAACTCGGCGCTAGCTTTATGTCTATGTTTTTTCGTGTTTTTTTTTTGGGAGAAAAATCATACAGTTTTAGCAAGCATGTGTACGAGTGATTTGCAGTAAATGGTTTGTGGGTTTTTGTTCGTGGTGTGTTGTGGAGGTAAGACATAAAGATTTTTTAAAGAGCTTTGTTGCTTAGACTTGCTGCCCCAAATTTAATTAAATTCTCTAATGCATTTTAAAACATTACTTTATTGTAAAATTTAAATTAAAGATATTTTAAAAAAAAGTATTTTTTATAAATTTCAAAACTGAGCTCCGAGGGGTAAATGTCGAAAATTTAGATTTTTTGCAATCATACTTAGTAAAATTCGACTTTTGAAAATATCCATATATCGGTTGAGTGACAGAGAAGTTTTGTATCCAACTCTTTATATTTTGACGACAATTCACAGACATGGACATTGGACATACGTTTGGCTATTTGTAATAAGGAAGTTAAAAATAATTATGCATATTATAATGTATATTTAATAGCATTGTGTATGGAAAACACTGCACCTACATTTCTGTTCACAATAAATGTGTATATAACAAACATTATTTTATAAATACCCTCTCACTTTCTCGTTTCTAATAAGTAGTAACTATTAAAAATTATTGTGCGAAAATTATTTCCTTGATTTGATAATTTTAAATACGATGCGATTACGTACATCTAACAAGACATATACACTGCATACCAGTAACACCCATAAGACATATAATCTATATCAGAAAGTAGATTCATGATTATTGGATTAATAGGCTGACAGATAATTTATTTTATATATTTTTAAATTGTATATATACATATCAATTGGTAGGTGTGCATATGTGGTTATTTAAGTAATGGCTTAGTACTTCCGACCTTGAATTCAACACAATTTATTAATTTTGTATTTCAAACATTCTTTCTATTTATACTTATTACTTACAATACTTGTGCTCATAAATAACTCAATAAAAAGGTTGGTGCGTACGTTCTTTTATATTAGTACAATTTACAAATAAATTACACACACGTAAACAAATTTCGACATAAAAAAAAAAACAGAAAAAACTGTGCGATACCATTTGGTTGAACCCGTCAATCTTTTTGACTTGCTAATTTATGGTCGAACTCATTGTTCAATTTATAATGGTATATACATATGTATCGGTTTTTGATTTTGTATATCATAATTATATTTATGTAGGCACTCATAATTACGAATAAAAATGTGTGTTTTTTTTTAATAAGATCATGATTTAGCGAAATCCTTGAAGTACATTACATTGAAATCAATAGAGCATAACGCACGATATAAATATTACACACAATTCTGATTTGAATATATTGACCTGTACAATTATATATGTGTTAAATATTCTATATAAAATTAATAATAGTAATAGTTTTAAATAAAACATATTGCACGATATCCCGCAGTTATCGTTCCGGTTGATTTAAAAGACGTCTTTTGTATTTGTCCAAAGGTTGACCGCGATTATTATATAATATTATAATATACAATCTTACGTGATCTAGATTTTTTCAATCATTTTTTTTTCGTAATCAACTACATGTTATTTATCCATTATTACATATTAGCTAATTATATAGGTATATATAATAAAATATTTAATAAAACATTTCTTTTATTTCAGTGTTTTGGACAATGGTTGCACATATTGATGCATAGCTATTAATTGTTAAAGTATAACCACATTCATCGAATCAAAATGAACTTGCAAAGGATAGCAAAATGTGCCTTCTTTGTTTTTATATTAATTATAAGTAAGTTTTAAGTTTTTTAAAACATAGATAATAAACGAAATATTTTATTGACTTTGTATCGTTTCTTTAGATTGCCAATGTACCGTATTTAGTCCATCTGGTGGTCCAGTATATGTTAATCCAAATGCACCTGTACAAGTGGAAAAGCCAACAAAATCTGTCAAAGAAGTAGGCAATTATGTCACACAGACGGTTTACGGCTTCTTAGATTTTACTACTACAATAGGTGATACAATTATGGTATTTTCTCCAAACAGTGAACCACCTCCAGGTAACAATATGAATAAATATAAAACACATATTCAACATTATTAATATGATTTTATTAGAACCACCAAAACCCACAGCGACATCAATTCAAAGCTCTGTAATTGAAACAAAGCCACCAATAGAACTAGCTACAAATCAACCGCAAATAAAACCCAGCAAAGCAATTATTGCAACACAAGTTAATCAAATAGAAGTTATGTCAAGTGTAGTTCAAGTTATAGCCAATTCACCTACAGAAGAATCAGTTTTACCAGTGTTTCCTCCAACATTACCTTCAATAGTACAAGTTGTATCTAGTCATGTTGAAGTTATCACAGATAAACCAAAACCAATAACAATAATAAAACCAACTGTTGTGCAGAAACCACAATCTAAGAATAAACCAGTTAGTTCCAAAGTGGAAGTTAAGGAACATAAATCGGTCAAACAAGTTATTCTGTCCAGTCACGTTGAGGTTAAGGAAATATTACCATCATCTGTTGTAAATGAACCACACTCTGATTTCGTATCAAGCAATTTTGAAGTGCATACAAGTGAGGAATTAGAACCGGTTCTGCAAGTAGAAAATAACATCGGTGAACCTGAATACGATTTTCTATCGAGACAACCATCGGAGTTTGCGGAAGAAACATACCGTGTACATAACATTAAACCATCCAGCTCAAAATTTGCACATAAAGCAAGAAATACGCAAGACGTCAAGAAACATACCAATCAGAATAAAGCCGATGGAACTCATCCAACAGGACTTGTAACCAAACTTGGCGGAACCGTTGTAAAAGATGGAGAAACAACTGTACATGAAACAAGTGTTATTGGAACGTATATTTCTGGAAAATACGCTCAAGTTTTGCAAAGCACTTCACATATTTTCCATAACAATGCGGCCAAACCAAAAATTTCACCAACTTCATCCCTGCGAATTCTTAAAACGGCCGCACCACACATTCCCAAGACTAAACATGCAATAGATCCAACACCTGCATCACGTGTAACTACTGAAAGTGAAACATTGCCACTAGACGACATCAACTTAAAATCTCCCAGTTCGAATCTAGTTCGTTCGTCCCGAAGACCTGCTACATCATCAGGAAGTTTCAAAAATCGATTTAGAAACCGAAACACCAAAGAAAATGATAGCGATTTTGCTGAAGTATCTGAAGTTGTAACTCCAGTTAGTACTAATAAGAAAGGACGAGTTGTTAAACCAAAAAAGTAAGTATACTATTATACACCCTATAAAATACAAAACAACATTTATATTTACACATATACATTTAAAACAGCAATCAATTCAACCGTTTTTCAACATCAAGTGTGGAATTGGCAACTGTTTCTGTATTTAGCGAGACGTCCACACCAGCCTACGCCAGTCGCCGAAACAAGTCTCCTCGCAATGGATACAAGCCATCCAGTACATATAGTCCACCAGCTGATGCATATACAAGACGTTTTAAACCAAAGGTTCAACCAAGTGCAGTAGACGGAGACTCGCAATCTTCAAGTCTTTATAAATTCAAACTGAATCGAGCCCCAGGTCGATGGCAATACAAAACTTCCCCTAAGCCGCGTGTAACAATTCGCAAACAAAACTCAGAAGATCTTCCGTCATCGACACCAAGTTATGACCAAGCACAGGAGAATGACATAACTATTGTTCAGTCTGATGACGTTGACTTGGACTCATCTGGATCCGTTAATGGCGATGTATTGAATGATGATGAAACTTTAGATAATGCAATTGAACCCAAGAAAATACCCGTCGAAACTCTTAAAGTAGAAATATCGACTCCAGCCAATTTTAAGGATACCTACTATGAAATCGCAACTATCAAATCACCCTACACTTTTCAAGTAATTATTTATATTATATAGAATTTACGATACATAATAATTATATTTATTTATCTAGGTTGGTTCTGTTAAAAACACGCGATATATAACTGTAACTTCAACTTTTGAAAAAACTCTTGATCCAGAGCCAACATCGACATCAATCCTGACAGAACCCTTGACTGAAAATATTTTAGCAACAACAGCACATATTGATAAGGAACACAATCTTTTGGACTCTAGCATTGCTACATTGCCACCGATTTTGCTATCTTCTGATGCTGAAACGCCACCACTTGAAACTTTAACCGAAACATTTAGTACAACGCAAATAATGTTGAAAACCCATATTCTACCTGTAATACGTGAAGGTGGAAACACAACTAGTTATACCCTGACACAAACGTATCATATAACTCGACTTGTCACAGCTACAAAAACCTTGCCACCCATGGAAGCATACCAATTCAATCCGTCGAAAGCATTAAAAGAGTTTAACAGCAAATTGGATGAAGCCGGATCCGAATTAAACTTAGAACTAGATTTTGGAGATAGCAATGACGAAGAAGACGAACAATTCCGTCAGGAACTTCCAGCCGATCTAGATCTATCAAACATTGGTTCAGATTTCAATTTGTCAGAGGTAGACAAATCTAATATACCTGAAGCACACTTAAGACCAAAAAAGAAGCCACAAAAGACCGTCACTGAAGAGCCTATTTCACAAATTCAACAACAATTACCAATGCAAAATCTTACACCCGAGCAATTGCAGCAATTGGCTTTCCTCAGGCTCATTAATCCTGCAGCTGCGGCTCAAATACCACAAGTGATAACGACATCTAAGCCTGTCGTAAAACTTGAAACCATATACGAATCACATGTTATTCCCATATTCAATGGTGTATCGACCAGTTTTAGCACAATTTCTAGACCTGTTGCCACCGTAAGCAAAACCGAATACGAAATAGGTACTTCAAGTGTTCCTACCCAGCCCATTCCACCGGCACCAATAAATCCGTTATTTCAGCAACAGCCACAATTTCAAATAACAACTGCACCAATTGTTACACAAACAATGGTAACCCAAACTCAAAGCAAAGTATTAAAATTAACGTTTGGAGCTAAAACAGCTTACACAACTCTGTTCTCCACAACCGTTATTCCCACTTTGCTCACCACCTTCATTACGCAGTCGGTTCAAGTTCAACAGACAGCTGCATTTCCGGGATATTTTCCAGCTCCCTATGCACCTTTTCCCTATGTCGGCTAACCTTTATAATTAATAATTCATTTAAGATTGCGGGGTTGTTTCGGAACAGCCACACCAAATGCTGCCGGGCTGAACAAAAGTTTCGTGCTCTTCTGTAATATTATATTATATTCATACATATAATATATTTTGTATATGTTGTATACATCTACAATTTATGTATATAAATTGTAAAATACTTGCCAGCACTACAACTATACACACTAAGGGACTAAGATTATAAGAATTGATGATTTTAGTTTAAAATATTTAATTTTTTTTTAAATTTGCCTTTAAATTTTTTTGTTTCTGCTCAAAAAAGTGCTCTCGTAATAAGGAAATTAGACTATAATATTTATATATATAACTGTATAAATCTAATATATATTATTCAATAAAAAATGGACATGAGTATATAACAAAAAAAACATATATTACGAAATAGCATGTACCCTTTAATACTCAAGATAAATAAAGCTACATGAAATTTATAATAAGCACTATAAATAAAAATAAAACATTTTGATTCGTTTCTAAAATATTTTTATAATTACATTTTTTATTGTGAAATATTATCTTTAATTATTATTATTTTATAACTTTTATAACAATAACATGCATATTATATAGAACATGTATATAATGCGAAAATGTATTTTTTAATAATTTAATTTGTATCCGTGTGAATGATTGTATAATATGTACCTAAATATAGTTTAGTATTTATGTATTTTGAATGAGTCAGCTATATTATATTAAATAAAACTTTTCTACGAAAATAATGTCATTTCTAAAGTGTTTTATAAATGGACAATAAATATAATGCTTAATGATTTTGCTTATCAAATATTTATTTAAAAATCATACACCACCAATATTATCATCGTGTTTTAGCTGTCGACATTGAAATAAGTTCGATGAATAAACAACATTAAGAGACAGACCTTATATATCTGAAGGACAGCTACGGTGTAAAGTGCAAAGCGAAACCACAACCCCTTCAGACAATAGTCTCCTCACCCTAGACTGACAATAATTGGAAGTAATTGGCAATAATTACTAAAAGTACTATAACTGTGCTTGTTGTACTTGGGGCGATGTTCATAGAAGATCAGAATGGTAAAAGTTTACCAAATTCAAAATTTAAAATGGAAAGCTCAACTCCACTATCTAAGAACCTTTAGAAAAAAGAGGATATGACTAGTAGCTTCACAATGATGAGTGGCCCGAGAGTGTAATTTGAGCATCTTTGTAGAAGAAACCAATCAATTCTTCTGCTCATACAAGAGCCTGGCAACTAAAATGCAAAGTCCAGCGATTTAATAGCAGAGGCACCTTCTTTTTTAAAGTGGTTAACAGGGACATGTCTCCCCAACTGACCTGTATTAAAATCTTTTCAATATTACATTGTCATCTAAAAATACAAATTATAAAAATAATATACAATCATACAATCAATAAAATTAAATTAAAAAATAATCAATTTAAAATATAAAAACATTAAATCATGTAAGACTCAATAGAAGATTCTGTCAAGCTCGTAATCAAACGTAAGAAGACATGTGAACGAGCCGTTCTGAACGGGACATTGAAATCTAAAAGAGACAGCAAATTGGGAGCGTCGATAGGATTACATAACAGATCAAAAAAGAAGGAAATATCTGCATTTTTACGACGAAAAGAGAGAGTCTCCAGACACATGAGCTCTCATCGAACGATATAGTGTGGAAGGACATAGTCATCGACTCGTCTTCCCTGTCGACGCAGTGCATAAAGCAAGAATCGTTTCCAAACTACTGATCCGTATTCCAAATGTAATCGAACATGTGCACAATACACGCTTTTGAGTGGTTTGCGATCTACAAAATCAGCACAAACTCTCATCATTAAAAAGAAAATTTCGCGTCAAAAATAATTCCTAGATCACGCATTTCATGAACTCTCTCAAGAGGAACACCTTCAATGCAATACAGTGACAAAATCGGATCATCTTTCCGGAAAAAGCTCATACATTTGGCAATTTTTCTGACACAATAATGAGAGCATGTCTAAATCTCGTTGCAAGTTCAAAACGTCTGATGGACCATCAATTGTATTAAATTTATTAAATATCTTCAGATCATCAGCATACATAAGACATGAGTATCTGAAAATATCTGCCACATCGTTTATAAAAAGTATGAAAAAAGTGGTCCTAAATGGCTACCTTTAGGCACACCAGAGCTAACATTAAGCAGTTCAGACCGTTCGCCACGAATCAGAACGTATTGTTTGCGATCAGATAGGATTGAATCCAATTCAGTATAGATGAGTGAATACCGAATTCCAGCAACTTTCTTACTTAAAAGCTATGACGCAATCTATCAAAAGCTTTAGGAATATCGGTATACTCTACGTCCAACTATGCACCAGATTCAATCACATTAATAGCGTGATTCTTAAACTCCACTAAATTCGTGGATGTAGAACGACCATCCATGAAACCATGCTAATTTGTGATATAGCTCTTCTCGTTCTTTCCGTTTATACATCGCAGACCATGTGTTCAAATAACTTGGCAATAGTTCTGAGTATCGCCACACCACGATAGTTGGAAACATTGCTCCTAGATCCTGATTTATAAATTGGAAAAAATCCATTTGCAAGTGAGGCATTAAAAAGGAAGAGTAGTAGAAACGCGTGTGTCAAAGCACATTTTTGCAGCACTATAACATAAGGGCTATGTCGTCAGGACCTCTTCCTTTACTCACATCGTTTTTTAAAAGTGCAGTAATAATATCTTGCATGTCAAATTGAATGGAACCTAAGTCGACGGAGTCAGAATGTTGTAGAAGTCGTGGTTGAATTATAGAACTAACACTATCAACCTCTTATGTTATATAAACATTCTCGAAAAAGCATTTAAAAAGATTACAAATCTCATTTATATTGGCTGTTTTTATTCCATTGTGGCTGATCATACTTGGGAAACCATCACTTTTTTTTCGAGTTAATATAAGTCCAAAACTTAGACGGATCAGCGACAAGATCACGCTGTGTCTTCATAAGGTACTGA
>JANSTU010023506.1:0-13123 GCA_027564075.1 Bolitophila hybrida
TGGCAGTGGATCGGTCACACCTTGCGGCGCGGTTCGAACAACATTGCAGCTCAAGCGCTGCAATGGAACCCGCAAGGTCAAACTCTCCTTTGACTTTTGTAATAAAAAATAATGGCTTGATATTTTTCAAATATTACAAATGTTTATTCAAAGTAGTCTCCTTCCGAGTCGATACAACGTTGACAGTGAAACAAAAGTGATTAGAATGAGTTTTCGAGTTCATTCACCGGAATAGCCTTCAGAGTTCGCGTCACGCCGCCTTTATTGTGTCTAAATCTTCAAAACAGCATCCTTTCAGAGGCATTTTTAGGAAAAAGTAGCACGAAGCCAAATCAGGTTTTTATGGCAAATAATCGGGAGCGTTGCCATGCAGCAAATTCTAACTCCGTGGTAACTCATGGTATTCAGGTCGCACACGGGTGATTCTAGCTAATAAACGCTTCAGAACATCAAGATAAAAGACTGCATTATTAACCGTCTGGCCAGGTGGAACGAATTATTGGTGGATAATGCCTTTGCTATCGTAGAATAATAAGCATTGTCTTAACTTTTGACTTCTCCTGACGCACTTTTCTCGGTCTGGCAGACATTCGGAACTTTAACGCTTTGTTTCTGGGTCGTATTGAAAGCACCATGTCTCGTCACCATCAGTTGCAATTGATTTCAGTCAGTGAGGAAATACTTTCAATGGGGCTAATGGCGTCTCTTGAATGATACATTCGATTGTATTTTTCATGGTATCTCAAATAGTGTGGTACAAATCGGGCGCATACCTTTCTCTTGTTCAAATCCTCGGTGAGAAGCAAATTTATGGTTCGAGTCTTAGGGTATTTGAACGCGCTGTGTATACTGCGGCTATATAAGCGGAAATCGATACATCGCAAAAGCCATATAGTTCGACGTTAGCAGTAGATGTCGTTTCGATCCATCGACTGATGTGTACATTTTGAAGACTGGAAAGATGACTTACAATAACTGGATTAGTTCTTTTTGTACTTGGTTGGATTAGGATACATTGTTAAAACCCATTATGACATTATTGCACGATGCTTGCTTGCAGCAACCATATTAAATCGAAACGCCTTAAGAACACCAATCTTTTGAAGTGTCTTGACTGCTAAATAGAGGGCATAGAAGCTGTACCATATGTAACCATCGCATCATAATAGCAGTTAAAGTTATTTTGCAGCCGAGGTCCAGGATATATCTGTTCATTAGGTGAACGACCATCTAAAAATACTCTCAATTTTGTAGTAAAACCGCTTTGCGCTTTCATTGATCAAAGCATGATGCGGATTGTATAATATTCTCGTCGCTGACATTGATGTTTTATCTCGAGTGATATTAACAGTCTCATTATCATAAATCTCGAGATAAATCTCCATATGACCAAGACTAATATATTTGACCATAAAATGTAGGTATTGATGGTTGAACGCAGTATTAGCAATAAACCATTTCTCCATCTGCATTTGGTGTTGCACGGTGCTGAGACTCACTCAATTTTAGGTTCTTCATTACAGGTAAGCGAACATTTGAAATCACCCAGTGTCCTCGAAATACCTCTCGCATGCTTCTTCTTCGCTGGTCAGTACACGCTGCTCCGACATTTCTTCCATTTTTTTTAAATTGTGCGAGGCGTTCATCTACTGCACTATATCCTTACAAACATTTCTGGGAAAATTGCTTGTCTAGTCTGAAATGTTTTTTATAACCTTTTACAGGCTTTATTTTAAGATACAAAATTACGAGCAAAATTAGGTAAGATTTCTGTCCTTATTATGAAAACAGAAAACTTTTTTGAGAATCTGGGAAAATCATTTAAAAAATGGACATATTTCTATCCTTTTTATATGGTGAAATTAATTATCCTCTATTCACATAACATAATATGTACAATTGTACATAATTGCCATTGTAAAAAATTGTAAATGTAACATTTACACAAAAAATACTAATGTGGATTTTGCCAAAACATATAAAATATAAAATAATTTAATTTAAAACCATACGTTGATAATTTTAACAGTGTTATGTAACCATTACATTCGGTAGCATTAGCCCGAAATACTGAATAATAAACGTTAACTTCACACCATTGAAACTGTCATCAGTGTTCTGATCTGTTTCTACAATCTACAGGGTTATTATTTTATAACTATTTAATCATGGCCGCCCGACTCTTTCGCAAAATTGTAAGAGTAATTTTGTAAATCCATACATCCTGTTGTTCCGTTGACTTCCATATATTTAAGCTCCGTTTTATGAAATAATCAATTCCCCAAAAGTGTTCAGTTGTTGTGTCGGTGTTTTTCATTAGAACTGTTTTAAATATACTAATTCGATAACATGTTCCGAGAAGGTGTTCGCGGATTTTTTCGCTCTGTTCAAAAATATTTTAACCCACCATCAAATTACGTAATGATTTTAAAGTTTAAGTGTTTTTTATATTGGAAGAACATTGCTAGTATTTCAAAGTGTTGTTATATGTGATGAATAATGAACAAGACATCAACATTTAGGTCGTCGCGTTTACATAACCTATAAATTATCCTTGAAAATTCCTTACCGTCCATATTCCAAAGTAGTACTGCATAAGACATGCGCAATTAATTTAACTTAATACAATCTTCTCATATAAACAAAATGTTGATAACAATAACACTTTAGAATATTGTTACGTAATTTGCAAATGTGACAGTTATATTCTATTTTGTATAGGTCAGCACTCCAATCACTTCGACGACAAGTGCTAGAGGATTATCGGGTGATGTTCGCAAAGTCACTTTGATTCCCGGAGATGGTATCGGTCCCGAAATTTCAGCTGCTGTGCAGAAAATTTTTACTGCTGCCAACGTACCTATCGAGTGGGAAACTGTAGATGTTACTCCTGTCAGGGTATGAGTTATTTAGAAGCACATTTGAAGGCATCTTATTATTTTTTTATTTGAACAGTATCCCGATGGAAAGTTTGGAATTCCCCCAGCGGCCGTCGATTCAGTCAACCGAAACAAGGTTGGACTTAAGGGACCATTGATGACTCCTATCGGAAAAGGTCATCGTTCTTTGAACTTGCAGCTGAGAAAAGAATTTAACTTGTACGCTAATGTACGACCGTGCCGCAGTCTCGAGGGATACAAAACCTTGTATGATGACGTTGATGTCGTCACGATTCGTGAAAACACCGAGGGCGAGTACTCGGGCATTGAGCATGAAATTGTTGACGGAGTGGTGCAGAGTATCAAATTGATCACTGAAGAAGCTTCTAGTCGAGTTGCCGAATATGCTTTCCAGTATGCTAAGGACAATAATCGTCACAAGGTCACTGCTGTCCATAAGGCTAACATCATGCGAATGTCTGATGGTCTGTTTTTGAGATGTTGTCGAGATATGGCCGAAAAATATCCCGAAATTCAGTTCGAGGAGAAGTACTTGGATACTGTTTGCTTGAACATGGTACAAGACCCACGCAAATACGATGTGTTGGTTATGCCAAACTTGTATGGTGACATTTTGTCCGATATGTGTGCTGGTCTGGTTGGCGGTCTTGGTTTAACTCCTTCAGGAAACATGGGTCTTAATGGTGCTTTGTTCGAATCGGTATTTGTTATTAAATTTAATTTATTTATTAAATTCTAATATTTTGTATTGATTTTTAGGTACATGGAACTGCTCCAGATATTGCCAACAAGGATTTGGCCAATCCAACCGCTCTACTTTTGTCCGCCGTTATGATGTTGCGTCATCTTCAGTTAAACGAACACGCTGAAAAGATTCAGGCAGCCTGTTTTGCCGTTATCAAGGAAGCTAAATATTTGACCGGTGATCTTGGTGGCAAAGCAAAGTGCTCCGAATACACCAACGAAATTTGCGCTCGAGTTGCCTAATTTCCAAAAAAGAAACAACCGTGAATAAATAGGGATAAGCCCCATACGACATGAAAAATGTTAATACAAAAGTGTATTATTAAAATAGCTGTAACTTTACGAGTAAATTTGTAGCTGTTTTCTTACAAAAAATCGTTATATTTTACTATTAAAAATCCCACAGTAATGCCAATTATCTATTATTATCGAAGTTAATATTTATTGTTTTTATGTAGAAACATTGAGACTCGTCCTTAATTTTAAAGTTTTATCATCCTTTCATAACTATTTACAAAAAAACTATATATTTGTTTTGGAGGTTTATAAAAGTTACCAGAATTTATTTCAATAATATAAATACAGCAAATATTCAAATCGAAAATACACTTTTTTAATTGAATTATTGAGCTGTTGATATACAAGTATTTCCCCATTGGCTCGTTTAAATAGTAAATAATCTTATTATTATTTTCATCGCATTTGAAATTATTATCAGTGTATTTTGAAAATGATAGTTTTTTTGGTGTACGTTATCCTCAATGAATGGGGAATGCGCGAAAGTTTGATCCAATTTTTAGAAAATTGTAAATAGGTCGGAGTTATATATCAATCTAACGCACCATGTGATTGGACCAAAATTGTCCAATTGGACCTGAAAATGAATCAAAGTCAAAAAAGTTCATATGCAAAAATTCTTTTCCCAAAATAAAATGAATTATTTATAAAAAATAGTTTGCAAATTTATATAATTTAACAATCAAATAAATGCTACGATCATAAAGTCTTCAGAGAGGTCTCTCTTCTGTTACCTGTTACATTATAAATTCGATGTGATACTAAATTCGAACAATCTCATCTCATTTGATCCTGTAATCCCTTGTAGGACATAGGCCAATTGCGCGATGCCGCACACCGGAATCAGGTCATGCTAATGTGATGTATTGTTTGTTGCTATTTTTATTGGAGCTACTTACTCTGACACTAACAACACATCCCCGTTGGTAGGGAGTCATAATTTGGCCTAACGCGGCTCTAAAAACTTTGCAAGGCAACTGTGCATCTATCTTGCTATTTATATTCGGAATCGTGAATCATCAACGCCATCATTCACTTTTTGTTCTATTCAGGGTGTGTATGTATACGTTAATTAATGGCATTAATGTTCCGTTATTCCAAGTCAATAACCTATTTCAGAAATAGGCTATTAATAGCAAGAGGAACCTACTAATTTAAAGTGCTACATTCGAAAAACAGTTCGGTCTGCCGGGCCGGGATCGAATTGGCGACCTCCCATAAACCAGCCAGCCGTTAACCCGGCTATGGTTTGACATATTCTAATGATATATATATATTATTTATTTGTCAACTCTAATTTAATTACGTCATCCAACGCATTGATGACGTAATTAAATTAGAGTTGGAAAACGATAAATTTCAAAAAAGAGGAACAACAGATAATTATAGATTCTATAAATAATATAATCACTGAGGTCAAATTAAAAAACTTAAAAAAAAACCTAAAAATCGTATATAATGGAGTAGTTATGATATCGCAAACGAAATTGCAATTCATTCCTCTACAGCTCTTTCTTATAGATTGCTAACTAAAAAAATATCCACTTCGAGTTGTATACTCTTATTATTTGGAAATTTGGAAGCAACCTGTTTTTTAATCGGTTTTTTATGACTGACTTGCCGACTGACACAAGAACTTTTATTCAAAATCATAAAATCAATAGAAAGTTCCGGCTTTAGTGTTGTCGCAATGGTTTGTGTTGTTGGAGGGTGAAATCGTAGTCTGTTTAAAGAATTAAATATTACAGTTACACACTTGGTTTACACACCCTGCTAATGAATCAGCTATGATTTATGTATTTGCTGACGTCCCACACCCGATCAAATAAGTTAGAAATAATTTTATCGATTATGGTTTCGATTTTGATGGAGTATAAATTGATAAATCAATTATTGAAGAAGTGATTATTCTAAGACAAACGCTAAGTCTGACCTCAGCATTGCATATACAATCTCCGAGGACAAAAAAGTTAAATTAGCTACGTAATTGATTTCGCATCCAGTATCCAACCCGTCAAACATTTTTGGCAAAATTGCTCATAAAATGTCTGTATGGTGCACACACATGCACAGATATTTATGAGCATTTTTAGTGCGAGAATCCCGGTCAATTTTTTTTTTTTTTAAATGCTCTATGGACATTTTAAATACAATTATTTCGCTAAATTGTCCACAGAGCATTTTGGAGGCAAACATTTTTTCAATTGTATTCAATTTTAGAGACATTTTTGACATGAACATACTTTTTGGACAAATGAAATACAATTATGTCGCTAATATGTCCATAGAGCATTTTGGAGGCACACATTTCTCTGAAATGCTCTGTGGGAAATTGAAATACAATTATGCCGCTAAACTGACCTCAGAGCATTTTTGAGACACAGTTTTTTTTAACTAAATTTAATTGAATTAAACATTGAAAAACTATTCACACATGTTTGGAGCACCGCGCTGCGCTGCGTGAGTATGTGAGTACGCTGAAGTCGCTCGCTCTTAATTTTAACGCAAAAACTGCTGAAAGTACTTTCGTGAGGTGTCGTGATATTTCTCTCACCATATTTACAAACGATAGTGAACAATTGTGATATTTATGCTCATGGAATATTTATTGTTTGACGGGCAATGCTAAAATATTCAGTATTTATAATATTGAAAACATAAAATTACATTTCATTCAGAATAAATTTATTTAATAACTTATTCATTACATTTTTGAAGTATTCATAACTTAACACTAAATTTTGTGGCGCTCGAGTGCAGTTTGCACTGCTATGAACAGGCGATCAGAATACGATACACGCAAGATATTCACTACTCAGTCGATTATTGGTTATGATTATGAGCGCAAGCGCGACTGCCCGTTGGCCATGCCGAGATCTGTGGGAACATTGATTCATTTACAGGTGCCATGTGTGTCGTTAAATCGGAGTCGAGCTGATTGCCATTGAATAAATTAAATAAATACATTCAATAAATTAAATCACAGAACACAGAATCGAATGTTATGTTAAAAACTTGGCACACTTTTTCTAATGAATATCTGTCACTAGGTCCTGTTAGTGTATATCTGTGAATCAGTAAAGCGAAACTCGATAAAAAAAATAAATATATATTAATAAATATTAGTAAAACAAAAAAACAAACACCCATTTATTTATTTTGGTACTTAAATGTTTTTATCGGCATCCATTTATTTATTTTGGTACTCAAATGTATTTATCGGAACCCTTTTTTTTTTGTACTCAAATGTTTGTATCGAAAAAGATCGCTGATTTTTTACGAATGTCTAAATACACACTGATGTTATGTTTTGCATTATTATTGACAATATTGCATATACAAAGAGTCCAATTAATACACATTATTACTATTCATTCCTTAGGAATTTATTTTATGTTAGGTTTTTCTAAGCTTAACTAATCCAAACACCAATGTTGGCTTTGATAGTCGAATCGTTGGTTATTTTTTACCAACAGATGTCGTTACATTCGTGTAGGTTGTATTTTGATAATTTGTTGATAAATTTGGTTTCGAGAATCGAGACTCTTTTGCTTTTGCGACGTCAACCGTCAAATTGCATTTTGTCTTTGCCTAAAATTTATTTACGATTTATTATTTGTGTATTTATTTCAAAACTACTAGCATTATAAAAACAAAAAATGAGTTTTATGCGTGAAGTAATTGATTTGGTTAACGAAAATGAAATTGTCGATGCTCGAAAGAATATCACAAAGCTCATTGACGAAATAAAACACTTCCAGTACAAGGTGCAAACGTTCATCGAAGATAACTACGTGGAGTTTCTGCCAAATCTCGGCAACAACCAACTCTTTTTGGATGAGGGAGACAATCTGTTGAGCGAGGTTGAGAATTTATTGCAGAACATTGGTAATGAAAGCAAAAATGATCTTTCAGATGCAACTGTTGAACTTGATCGATACATGGAAGAACTTGAAGAAGTTCAAATGGGCTTAAAAACATCGGTAAAAATTATGAAAATTGATGTACTCTTCGAACGTATTGAGTTCGCAAAGAGCAATTGTGAGTTTCTGAACGTGATGGAATTTATAAATAACTTAAAAGTGTTAATGGACGAACCAAATGACTTAATATTGCGAAAATTGGATTGTTATGAAAATATTAAAATAAAATGGCACATAGAACATGAAATGCTACTACACAATCTAAAGCAGAGACTAGAATCTTTGGTACAATTGAACGAGAAGTCTTTCCAGAAAACCAAGTCCGTGACACTGCGAATCACCAAAGATGAGAATATGTTGCACGAGACTATTGTCACACTTATGAATTCAAAATATAATCCACGAAAGATGTGTAATTTTCTTATGGAAAATGTCTTTGAACCAATTATAACACGACCGGTTTCAATTGATTTTGATAATAATAATCCTGAGGCAGCTTCTCTAAAACTTTCATTTAGTTTGGGACCTGCCATTGATGATTTTCGACCCGACTACAAAATCGTATTTAAAAATATTGAGCTTGCCATCAGATGTCTAAGCTATATGAATATTTCAATAACTGAGAATGTGTGTGTATTTGGGATTTTTGCCGACAACATAAAGGAAACTTTTCTAAAACTTCTTTTAAATAAGTGCCTGGCGTTCTCCATACCAAACACGATGGATGAGATGAATGATTCAACCATGGTTTCCGACATATTGCAGTTTAATACATTTCTCTGTGATATGCTATTCTTGACCGAATCTGACGAAGAACTACTTCAATTTGCAGAGAAAATTTTAATTCTATTTAAAAATCGGTTTTGTATGAATATTCTAGACAATGCTGTTGATATTATGCGCAAGGATCTACATGATATGATGTTGATAGCCGATTGTGATATACCATCTACGGGAAGCGGCAGTCCTGCTGCATTTCCAAGGTGCATGGTATCGCGAAGCACCATGGAGCTAATCGGTCTCCTAGAGAATGTCTTGCGACAGGCAAGCACCTCAAAAGACGACATAACCGAACGACTTTTATCAACAATTCCGATTATATTAGATCGTTACCTCACCGAAGTTCCCGTACATCACTCAAAACTCTTACTTAACATTCCTCAACAAACAGCTTTGTTTCATAACAATTGTATGTATCTGGCGTATTGGTGTACGAAAAACGCCAGCAAAGGAATAAATGATTTTGCTACCATTATAAAATCTTTTCATCAATGTGGTTCTTCTCAATTCTTACGTCAAATCAGCAGTCAGCGTGCCCAACTAATGGATATTCTTAAAGAATTTGGTAATCAATTTTAATGCATTTCTAAAAATAATTTCATTACATTTATTTATTTCACTTTAAGATTTAACTTCTACAACATCAGAGCTGGATGCTACTCCACAGAAAGTAGTCCGACAGTGCTTGCGTCAGCTTGATTTGCTAAAGAACGTATGGCAAACTATTCTTCCTGATGTCGTCTATAATCGAACTATGGGCAATATTGTAAATGACTTTGTGTCTGAGATTGTGCGTAGAATACTGAGTATAGAAGACATTCCGTCGGCTGTTGCCAATGGCTTAGTGGATATTTGTGATAGTATTATTGAAAAGACTCCATCAGTTTTTCAGGTAAATATTTATGGTAACATCATTCTATTTTGCATGATAAAATTTATTTCAGGACCCTCTATCGGTGTCTGTGGTTGTTAAATCTTGGGTTAAATTAACACAACTAAAGATGATCCTAGGTGCTTCGATGGCACAAATTACTGAAAGGTGGTCCGATGGTAAAGGTCCTCTAACTCTACACTTTCAAGCGGAAGAGATCAAACACTTGATTCGGGCTCTGTTCCAGAACACAGATAGACGTGCTAATGCGCTTGCTTCAATTATATAAATAAACTAATGTTTTTATTATTAAATTTTTAATGATTTATTTTAAAATTATAATTCTAAAGATGCCTCCAGAATAAGAGGAATCAATTGTGATTGATAGAGACTGTGTTGTTTTCCGTGTGTTACTTCAATAATATCAATTGCTTTCTTAAGATTATGGTAGGCTTCTTTGTTTTGGTTTTTCAACAGAAGGATTTTTCCTATTTTCATGTATAACAAACCAAGCAGTGGGCTCCAATTTCCGTTATATTTTCTAAAATATAAAATACATATGGTCACATATTCAATAAATATACATATACAATTATTATTACTTAAATCCTGGCAACAGTCGATGTCCTAATTCTAAGGCTTCCTCCCATTTGCCAATATCAATTGCTGCTTCAAACGTAAAGTCTAATGTTTTTACATGCCAAACATTTAAATTATGTAGAACTCCTTTTTGTTTATCCAACATAACTTTACATACATCCAGATCTAAAAAAGTTTTTTATTTTTCAGTTTTAATTTAGTATTATTAATAAATTATATATACTTACATGCGATCTCTTTCATATTTTCTAGATGCATTTTAGTCAGATCCATAATTTCAACGTATTTTTGCAAATGAGTTTCTGAAATTTTCGTGCCACATTTATTGCATTGTTCAATATCATCTGAACTATTTATGTACTCTAAACATCTTTTATTTGGACACGCCATTGCATTCATTTCTAATGCTTCTTTGGAATCTAGATTATCAAATTAACAAAATTAATTTATTTTAGCTTATATATTCATCAAATAGACCTAAGCATCTTAAACACGAGCAGGTAAAGAAGTAGTTTGTATTTAGCTCTGCCCGGCGAACGTCTGATGTATTCATTAGATCTACATACGAAATAAATATCTGAAAAAATAATAACAAATTAAACGCAATTCCAACTGTTAGTACTATTTAAATACCTTTGACCAATCTAACGAAGGCAAATCTTCTGTATTCCGAATGTGTATTGTAGTTCCATCAAATGTGGCTATAGCATTCGGTTGACAATTATGATCGGTTATTGAGACTCCTAGATACAATCCCGTACCGATTGAATTCATTTCACTATCCAAAATATTAAAAGCATTTATAAGCATCTAAATCAGGGAAACAATCGTATAAAATATTTTAAAATCTGTTTGTTGCATAATTACTCGTCCGTAAATAAGCAACATTTCATCTAAGCTTGGAAGAGATTTACTGCCTAGTAAATCTCTTAAAACCGCGTAAAGACTTTCCACATGCTCCATACGCTTAAAGTCCGCTTTGATTTCGGATACGTCTATATATTGAAAATATGTTAAGTGAAAATGGATTATTAATATAATAAAAGTAGTCTTACGTGTCATGAGATCTTTAAACTGTCGAAAACCTCTCTTTGTGTAGAATCCCTTTTCAAAGTCTCCACCATTATTCAATTTCAAGACGATACGCATCATAACTCTAGCCGCATTAGGGACACGTGACGGAGGGATTTTCTTCCAGCAGATGCACTCAATTTTGTGGTAGGCTTGCCAGGCACCTTTCTGACATGTTCTGTTACAGTAAAATGCGGATTGGCAGTTTGTGCATTTTAATAACTTTCCTCTGGATTATACGATTATTTATATTTATTAATTAACTAATAAATTAATTTTAATGTAATACTTACTCAGCAAAACAGAATTCACATCTTTCGCTGGAGTACTTGCTTTTGAGTACACTTACAAAAGGTTTTTCTGTTAGAATGCATGTTCCTCGTTTCAGTAGTTGTGGAACCGAAGGTATTTTTTCCATTTTTATAGCTTATCTAAAATCTGGTTCTTGCAACTGTAAAATAAACTATATCTAACTACCTATTTGCCTTAGGGGCCTGTTCTGTTATCTGATGATTTCAATCTCTATTTGCGTAATATGAAATGTTGATGATGTTTATACTCTTCAAATCTATTTTTGAAATATGTATATACTATATATTTTATGTAATATCATTTAACTAAATATATTATATATCATTTTTATTTTTAGTACAGTAAATTTTAGATTTTCTTTGCAGAAAAATCATGTAATTAGATATTAGAATTATTAAATAATTCAATTTAAAGTTGTTTAATGTTTAATATATTTGTTTTTAAATATAAGAATATTTAAAAAAAAAATATTAAATAAATATTTCTACGTAACGTACAAAACTCGGCCATAAATTGGACTTATAAATAATGTGATTTAATATTCTGTACTTGTTCCTGTTACATAAATATCTATTATTAATTTTTCATCTTACAGAATTTATTGGTATTTAAATAATTTGTTATAATTTCAGATTGCACAAAAAAAAAAACAAATAACAAAAATACAAGATACGAATTTCCGAAATGAAATGAAATGACATCCCTAAATCCCAAAACCAATGCCATACCCAATTGACACCGCGTAGTCGGTATTTTTTCAAAAGTAGTGTCGCATTGAAATACAACGCAAAATGTTGACGATGAAAACACAATGTGTTTATTTTATTTTATTTCTACGTATGAACAAGCGCGAGAATTATTTCGTTCCGCGAATTATCGCCCACTACAACGATAACTTACAAAACCGGATTTAAAACTCTCCAAAAATCGTGTATGTAATTTATATTTTTTATGGGCGATAATTAGCGAAACGATAATGCAATTTTGGGTTGATTAAAACTCGTAACCATAGTCATAGCCGAGTGTGTTAACGCGTTAGCTGGCTCATGGGAGGTCGACGGTTCGATCCCCGCTGACAGACGGAAGTGTTTTTCGAATGTAGTAGGTTCCTCTTGCTAGTAGTATCCTATTTTTGAAATAGGTTATTGATTTAGAATAACGGAACATTAATGCCACCAAACTACGTCACGGCATAGCGAACAGGAGGAGACTAAGCGCCTAAGCAGCGCAGTGATCAAGATGCATTGCAGTTTCAACAACCTGGCAGACTAAACAGGTAATCCCAGGCTTAAGAGTATAGTAATAAACATTCTAATATGTTTCAGATTTTATCAAGATTGAAGGAGCACAATGGGTCTCCTTCATGTTAACTTCAGGACGATACACCATCATCAAATTAATCTAATGTACTATAACACGATTTCTTTAACCATATCCATAGCCGAGTGGTTTAACGCATTGGCTGGTTAATGGAAGGCAGCCGGTTCGATCCAGGCCTGGCAGACCGAAGTGTTTTTCGAACACTTTAAATCAGTATGTTTCTCTTGATATTAATAGACTATTGCTTTAATAGGGTATTGATATTGATATTTGCTTGACTTTTATTTTATAGTTCTTTGGATATA
>JANSTU010023517.1:0-13122 GCA_027564075.1 Bolitophila hybrida
TAGCCATTCATCCAAACATGCGCCTCGTCGCTGAACGGGCGGTGGGAATTCATAGATTCCGCAAATCTATGGACAAAAGAGACTCGGTATAAACATAAAATGTGCTAAGCGTTAGTTCGCATTGAGAAAATGCCACATATTGTGCACAATGTATTATATATATATTATATATAAAGATAATCAGGTTAAATAAAATTTCTTTACATTTATTAGATAGAATTTCAAAAACTGGGATTACAGGCTTAATATGTGTTTATTGACGAACCACTATTCGGTTTGCACTTCGCATGCGCGCATGCTTTGAATATTCAACTATGCGCGGTTTAACGACTTAAACGTGCAAGTATTTTTGGTGTGCGCGCAGACAGTTTTAGCTCGCACGCACACACGCCTTAAGTTATGTCAATATAAACAATAGCCACAAATCGAATATTTGCTTAAAGTTTACGGCGCATAAATGAATATGTGTGTGTGTATCTTTTTATATGTATAAATCCGTACGTTCTACGATTTATGGTGGCAATTTATTATATGAGAGGAAGAATTTTACATTTCAGCTACTTGATTTTTTAACGAAAGCATTCAATAGCACACACTGCAAACAAAAAGAAACAAAATAGATAAAATAAGTATTTGACAGGTTTTGAACAGCTTCGAGACACATTTACGCTTTTTAGAATCTGAGTGCGTGTACATTGCGAATGACGGACACATATACACGTGTGAATGTATTTTATACTTATATGTAGCATTTATAATACCATTGCACCTGAATTTAAGTGATCGGAATAATTAGCAGACATATTTAATATTATATGTATATAACTATATAAATGAGATTAATTAAGTTCCTTATGAATAAAGCTTTTTATAAATTCTAATTATAATTAATTAAAATTAATAGTCCCACACTTTTCAACATTTTATTCGCGAAAAAACTTTTATGTTTAAATGGGAAAGTTGTGACTATAACTATGTAAATAGCATGAAATGTTATTTTGTATAGTTAAGTAGTTAATCTTTGTTTTTTACAAATTTAGTTTTGTTTAATTTTATTATTATTTCATTGCTCACGGCTGCTCACATTGTAACATGTAAATACTAAATTCACAGCCGTACTATTTTGAGGTCTTTAGATGTTATTTACTAGACATTTGCATTTTATTTGGCTCCAAATAAAATAATTATTAAAATATTTGAAGGACTAGACGTAACACATATCATTAAAAATATTCCTAACATCTAATGATTTATAAAGTTTTATTTTAAACTATACATCAGTAGTTTATTCTTCTTTTTCCTGGCTTACAACTCAATAACAACTTTGTCTTTTTTTATCTATCTGGCTATTTATATTCAAAATCGTGAATCATCAACGCCATCATACACTTATTATTCTATACAGGGTGCGTGTGTATATGTTAATTGATAACATTAATGTTCCGTTATTCCAAATCAATAACCTTTTTCAGAAATAGGCTATTAATAGCAAGAAGAACGTATCGATTTAAAGTGCTACATTCGAAAAATACTTCGGACTGCCGGCCGGGATCGAGCCGGCAACCTCCCATAAGCCAGCCAACGCATTAACCCACTCGTTCATGGCTAAAATTAATGATTTAGCCAAAGAAAATTTAAAAACAGCAAATGGGAGACACAAATCAGACCAGCTATGGAAGAAAATTGTCAAGGAGTTAAATGCATTTGGACTACTCACAGAAAGAAAACAAAGAATGGAAGAAGGTAATACTAATGTTATTATATCCTTTGTCTTTGATCTATATGTAGGTTTCAGCTAAATACAGATATAGCTACAAAAAACGATTATCCGAAAATAGATTTTTCCGAAATAAGTTAAGGGGAGGGCCATACAACATTGTAGAGCTCTCTAAAGTGTGGTCCAATTCGCTGCGTCTGTAGAAGGCATCAAAGGTTGAATATTTTGAGCTTCCTCTACGATTAATAATAAAAATAATAATGAGACAAATGCAGACCCTTCTTCATTGTCGGATGAAATTCCATTCGATATAATTGATGTAGTTGCAGAAACCGAAAACATACCAAGTATTGCAACAATAATTATGTCAAAAATGCAGATACTCAACAAGCAACAAGCGAAGTCTTAGAGAAAACGAGATTTTGTCTGGTCTATATCTCCCTTTTCTTTCTTACATTAAAAATATTGCGCCACCTTCCCTTGTATATTCCGATTGTTCGTTCGATAATACTTCTTGCCTTAGTTAAACATATAATTTGCACTTTTACTATCGGCCGACCGAAATGGGGTAATTAACCTGGTTTCCAATTGATATCCACTGAGACAATTAAGTAATGAGACTGATTCCATAAAAACCGTATATTTAAAAATTATTTTACAACTCTGCCATCGCGTTTTCCATGCTTCGTAACATTTCTGGAACGCTGAACAACCATTCAGCCCATAATTTCATGCCACAAAATCGACACATTTCAGTGTAGTTAAAATAAATATTACTTGCAAAATCTATTGAAAGTTCCAGAGTTTGATTTCCAATTATAACAAGATAATATTCTAGAATTTTTCTGTGTAAACTATTTATTTATAATATGATGTAACATAACAGAGAACTATAATTATGAAACTATATTAAAACAGAAAGATAAAGTTATCTAGAAACATATTACGCAGCATACTTTACAATGGAACGTATATACCGTATAAGAATAATGAAATTGTTCAACCAAAAGTTAAAAATATTTTTTATTGTCTATAAATTTAATAAGGAAGCAAAATCTTTTTTTATTTTTTTTATTTAATGGACGTCTGAAATACTGGCGCACTTTTGGAAGAAGTTCAGGAGTGTTTGGAGGGTTGGCGTCTTTTGGTACAAAGTCCACGTTGTTGATCTGCAGGAATTCCGTTGTGTCTTTTACGTTGTGAGAACTATGTTAGCTAAGTCTGGCCAAAAGAACACGGGACCATTATGTGATGCCATAAATGGAAAAAGTCGTTTCTGCAAGCATTCTTTAATATACATTTCTTTGTTCACTGTGCCTTTTAGAATAAATGTCTTACTGCATTGACCACACTGACAAATTGCTTGCCAAACCAAATATTTTTCGCCAAATTTGTCAAAACTCTAATATGAGTCTCATAGTCTATGAGTCTTTTTTCACATAAAATTTTGTACAGCTCTTTTGAAATTCGTATTGCTGTTTTTTTTGTTTCTCAATCTGTTTTGCCATTTTCTGTTTCTTGAATGTTTTCATGTTATTGCGTTTTTCACACGTTGCACCATTGTTGTCTCGTACAGAGGTTTCCCTCTACTTTAAGATTGTGTTGACGATCTTTTTATCTAATTTAGAGTCTCGTGGACCTGACTTTTTCCCAGACCCAAGTTTCCGAACCAACGTAAGGGTCTAGCTCACTCCAACATCTTTTGCTATCATCCTATAGCAGCGTTTATCATTATAATAACCTATAATTTGGTTACTATGGTATGCGCAGTTATTTTAATTTTAATTTTAGCGTTGAACAATTTCATTCGGTACACTCCCTAATACCATTCGCCGTTTAACAATAAACCCTGCTTAAAAATAACTTTAACAACTTCCGCACTTTATTATTATTGTAACTCAGTTTTGTATAAATTGGAATTAAAATTTTATTTTTTCTCGGCACCCATTTATTTATTTTGTGTTTTTATTTGCATGGGTTTTTGGCACCCAAATATATTTTTGGCATTAATATAATATTATGCTGTTATATTATCTCTTCTTTGGTGTACTTTCGCTGAGTTTTTTACATACATTACATCGATCTAATGAAATTCAAATGGTAACATAACCACTAAAATGTAGAATTTTTAGTAAAATCAGTGATATTTCTAGAGCATTAAATGATGCTGTCATCACTCAATATTTTTTCAAAACTGGCAAAAGATTACTACTAAAAGTCTATTAAAAATATTGCACTTGTCGTACACTCGTATACTCATATATTATTTGACAAAGATTTGTGTTGTTTTTTTTAATCTATTATATTATAATTCGTTTTGTGCATGTTTAAAACCGCAGAATCCAATTAATAATTATAATTAATTTCTAACATTGATTTCTTGCATACATGTCAAACAGGGACAAGAGATTCCTATCTACATTTGGTACGAAAACTACCCAACACACAGTGGCGAAGGATACGAAGGACGAGTGGCCAGAGTACCGAGTGACACACAAGTAGGAGCTGCCTCGCTTAATCTTACCAATATCCGTGAATCAGATCAAGGATGGTATGAGTGCAAAGTGGTGTTCCTGAATCGTTCTCCCAATCAACATAAAAACGGTTCCTGGTATCACTTGGACGTTCATGCTCCACCTAGATTCAGTGTCACGCCTGAAGACATTGTTTATGTTAACCTAGGTAATAGTCAAATAAATATTACAATTGAATTAATTTCCTTAACTTTATAAATGTTCACAGGTGACTCAATTATCCTGAACTGTCAAGCAGACGGTACTCCAACTCCGGAAATCCTGTGGTACAAAGATGCTAATCCCGTCGAACCATCTTCTACTGTGGGCATCTTTAATGATGGCACCGAGCTTCGGATCTCCACAATCCGACACGAAGACATCGGAGACTACACGTGCATCGCGCGCAATGGTGAGGGACAAGTCTCCCATACAGCTCGGGTTATAATAGCGGGCGGCGCTGTTATCATGGTAAAAAATTATTCAATGTGATGATTTTAAGTTGATTGAGTTTAATTATTTGTATTAGTCTGTTCAATTTCTGTCTTGAGTTCATTTGGTTTTTATGTTTTGTTTGATTCATTGATTTTTGGATGGTATTTTAAACCCCGCGAATGCGAAACTAAAATGATGACTGTAGAATCCTCAACACTTTTACACTCTTATAGAACGAATTATTCTTCTCCACCGTCCTTGATTCGCTCAGTTTATTTCTTTATTGTATTTAATTTGTTTTGTACATATTTATATAAAGTAATTATAATTATGATTTTATCGTGATTTTCTATATAATCTCTCCCAATCAGTGAATCAGTTTTTTAAATTAAAAATATATACAAGTATATAGATATGGGAGAGTTCGCGAGTGTGCGCTGACCCGCTGTCTACGTTCGAAATACACCATTTAATCATTTGTATATTATTATCATATTCATATATAAATAGCTAAAATATAATATGTGTATTGTATATGTATTGTACTCGTATATATTATTAATCCACCATTGATACATTATGTAGTTTCAGAGAATTAAATTTAACGTCCATTTATTATGTGCATATAGAATAGAATCAATATTAGTTTGCTGCGTATGTAATTTATTGCGGTTGCGATTGCACAAATTATAATTACACAAATAGTCCGTTACGAATGTGGTGAAATTTACAATTTGTGTGTGTGTGTGTGTGTGTTTGATTTGAATATATATGTATATGTATGCTAACCAGATATCCGAGTCACTGCATATCCTATAAATTATTTAAAAATCGTTTAGTAAATGCTGAATGCTGACTGATATGCAACGCGTATAAATTTATTGTGTGGTTATTTGAAGGTGTACAGAGTGCGGTCATCAAAAGCCTAACCGTTACGAGTGATTAGTCAATTGATGTTTATATATCATGGACGTTTCCAAATTATATGATCAAAAGCTTTTAGTCAATATGTCTGGTTTGCCATACAGTTGACACAGCTGAAAGTTATAACACTTCCATCGCTTTCATTATGGATTATCACTGTCAAAGTTAAGGGGGAAGAATTAATTAGAATACAATTAATTTTTAACATCATTTTATCATATTTGGTTAATTGGTTTGAATAATTTAAGTCAGAATAAACAAAGTTATGCACTGATGTCCGCTAAAGTCCGTAACTAGAATTCGTTTTTACGTTTTTAATTTTAAATCATTATTTTATTTTTTATATATATGAACATAAATCATGTATTTTTTTTATCAATTTTCACCATTTTTGTTCAATATTTGTGCAAAAGAACGCCCTTAAAATGATATCATCCCAAAAGTTATTCGTAATTTTATATATAACATAGTAAAGAAAGCTACATTCAATTTTCATAAAAAAATAAATTTTGAAAAAAAAAACAATAACAAAATAACATAAAGTTCTCAGTGATTCCAGCACCATTTAATAACACTTCTTCATTGCTTTTTGAACATTTTGAGCTTTCTTCGATTCCAACTCCTGCCGCCTTTATGACCATCACAGGGGATAAGTTAAATTTATTGAATAGGCCCTTTTGAACCTCCTCATATGGTTTTTCCACTTGAATAGCGACCTGTTTTACATCTTCTACTTTGCACCTACCATAGATAAAGTTTCCAGATACAATTTTTAAATGACAATTTCAAGAATTTAGAATTTATAAACCAATATTGATTATATTAAAAAATTATATATATAAACAATGTATGTAAAAGCTTTAATCACATCAAATGTTATCACACAGTGAAAATTTAAAATATACATGGTGTCGCTGTGAATTGATATTCCGGAAAAAATCACATTATGAGGCGTTTGCGATAAGGACTGAGATCGAAATATGTTTCTAACTTTGAATGGCCCTAACTTTGTTTTGTCTTTGTTTTTTGACCATTTGAGGGCGAAATTCTGTGTTTTCTAATAAATGGCAGCAATCTCTTCTGGAGGCACTCTTTCACATACACATTAATAGTGCCCGTTGCTACGTAACTCTGTCTTCTTAGCCCACAAGTGCAAATCGTTTTCTACACGTGATACGTGAAACTTCTTGGGAAACTTTGACTTTTGTTTTATTGTAAATTGTTTCTCGTTCTTTTGCGGTATAATACTAATAGTAAATAATAGTTGAATCTTGACAATACATAAGTTTCATCGTCCATAACACAGCAATCGAACTCTGAGAAAAAAATCATCTGACTTCAACTTTTTATCTCGGCGCTCTGCTTCGAGGTCAGGTACAGACTGTACTTTGTAAGTCTTAAGGCCCACAGCTGCTTTGATTTTGCGAACTAAATACTCGCTGCAGCTTGCTTTTGCCGCCTATTTCCGATTCGACATTTTCTTCAACTTCTGTGGGCATACATTCTTCCAAAACCGACTTTCCAACGTTCAAGTCTCTATCAAATTCCTTTATAACATTTCACACCGTTTTTTGTGAAACTTTTGCCTTGTTTGCAATGGTTTTCTGTCTCCATCGCAGATTTGCTGCCTTTTCAATTCCGATTTCATAACTCAAAGCAAAGTTTACATAGCGGAAAAATTCTAACATATTTTTTTAAGAAATTCTGTAACGCAAAGCCACTATATGATTTTTGATTGTCTGTTTGAGAATTTTGTGTTTATAACATTTTAAAGTTAGACATTTTTTTCTATCCCAGTCCTTAAAAAAACTAACAATTTATCAAAAATTCCACACCTTTTTATGGAGCTTTATAGTGTGAAAGTTTTTTATTAGAAGGAATAAAAACATATAAAATAGTTAGGATCGAATAAATTTATGCATAATTATATTTAGAGCTCAAGCTCCAACAAATAATGAGGCGGTCAAATTTTATATGGGGAAACCCCTATTCCGCGACCGATCTTAACTCTCAAAAAGCGAGGCAGTTGTTTTTTGCATAATTCATATATTGTTTCATCTCTTTTCTGGATCTAGGGGCTAAAATGCTTCGCCTCATCAATGCATTTTATACTGGAATTCCTCCTCGGTGTGTTCCTCATATTAAAGCCCTGAAATCTAGCCTGATATTATTTTTAATTTCAAAATAATAGTAGATTAATTTGTAATTTATTAAAATTCTCTAAAATAAATCGGTAGGACACCCTGTATACTGTATAGTATAAACTACATACCATAGTAAACGTGTATATATGTATATAAACAAAATTACACATAGACTTAGTTAATAGTTAAGTGTAATAAGGTTTTAATTGAAATTATTGCGATAAAGCTTTGATCAGAATAAAACGAACGTAATTATAATTTATTGCGAAACGCTTTGGGCGTATATTTTCTAATTGCTTGTGTAAGTGTATATGTGGTGTAGTATATATTTCAAGAGAGCATGCTAAGGTGTAGTAAATAATAAACAGAAGTTCACACATCCACATGCATATTACATACATCACTTAATGAATGAACAAAATATTGTAGTTATTTGATAAATATTATTTTGTGTGTTTTTTTCACTTAATTCAGGTGCCGCCCACCAACCAAACGAAACTCGAGGGTGAAAAGGCTACATTCACGTGCGAGGCAAAGGCCATGCCGGGAAATGTTACGGTTCGCTGGTTTCGAGAAGGCTCTCCTGTTCGAGAGGTGGCCTCGCTCGAGACTAGAGTCACCATTCGAAAGGATGGTTCGTTGATAATAAATCCCGTGAGTGCAGATGACTCTGGTCAGTATTTATGCGAAGTCTCCAATGGCATCGGAGATGCACAGAGCGCATCGGCCTATTTGAATGTTGAATGTAAGTTTAAATATATTTTTATTTTTATTTTCTTTAAAAACTATAACTTATTATATACACAGATCCAGCCAAAGTGACCTTTACCCCTACTGTACAATACCTCCCCTTCCGATTAGCTGGTGTTGTGCAATGCTATATTAAAGCAAATCCTCCACTACAATATGTAACATGGACCAAAGATAAAAGGCTGCTGGAGCCTTACCAAACAAAGGACATTGTCATAATGAACAATGGTTCTCTTCTATTTACTCGTGTCAATCAAAATCACCAGGGAAGATACACATGTACCCCTTATAATGCTCAAGGAACTCAGGGCTCCTCGGGGCCCATGGAGGTGCTTGTACGGAAACCGCCTAACTTTAATGTGGAGCCAGATCCGCTGTACCAGCGAAAAGTCGGTGAATCCGTCGAAATGCACTGTGATGCCCAGGAAGCCGAAGGAACCCAACGTCCAAACATCCAATGGCAACGCCGGGACGGAATCCCGCTACAACGCAATCGTGTCAAAGCTCTTGGTGGTAATATAACGATTGAAAATCTAAGACGTTCAGATTTCGGATACTACCAGTGTGTCGCCTCAAATGAGGTAGCAACAATAGTGTCTGCTACTCAGTTGGTTATCGAAGGTACTCAGCCTCATGCTCCGTATAACATATCCGGTACGGCGACAGAATTTGCTGTCACCATGAGCTGGATGCCCGGCTACAGTGGTGGTCCTGACTATAAACAGGACTATACCCTGTGGTATCGTGAGAGTGGTATAACCGAATGGTCTCAGATTCCAGTGACACCGTCAGGCAGCACACAAGTGACCATAAATAATCTTTCGCCAGGTACAACCTATGAATTTCAGGTCATAGGTAAAAATGTACTAGGCGATGGAATGATGAGTAAACCTGTAACGATTCGAACATTGGGTAAGTTTAATTAGTTAATTAAAACATAAAGATTTTAAAAATAAAATGCGTACAAATATAAAGATGCTGCAAAGAAATCTAATGTGAATAAAGCACCTATTCCAACGACTGCAGCGAATGATCATGTATTCAAACTTGCTCCTGACGATGCTGGTAAGGGATCGACGAAGTCTTCCTTATTTTGCTCTCTCGCTATTTTATATAATTTTTGTTATATCACAAAATTACCTTTTATTGTCCCAATCACAATCACAATCGATATTATTTCTTTTTATTTGTTTTCTTTGTTTTCTTTTATTTGCAGACATTTTAAATTTTAATCATATCCTGTTCCCGACTGACTCCACTGGTTCCTCATACTTCCCACCAGTGTTCAGACCCAAAGGTATTTAAAATTAGTATTCCTCATTTTTTTTCTTCATTTGCTTCTTATACATTTGCTTGCATGTGTGTTTTGTTTTCATTAAAAATGTACTGACTCGTATTGATTATATACATATAGGTCCGAAGCCTGGTGTACCGAGAAACCTGACCGTGACTGAAATCCCGAATGGATTCCTAATCTCTTGGCAACAACCACTCGAGCGCAACAATCTGGTCCAGTTCTACACTATAAAATATAGAACAGACGCTCAATGGAAAACGTTGAATCGAGGTCAAATTAGACCCGAGGAAACGTCATACTTAGTTAAAAATTTAGTGGGTGGACGAACCTATTATTTCCGCGTATTGGCAAACTCGCTCAAAAGCTATGAATCTAGCGAAGAGGTTAAATTCCCGGTGCCAGCTCGTGTTAAACATAAGGCAATCACAGCTGGTGTTGTTGGTGGAATATTATTCTTTATCGTTGCTATCATTCTATCTATATGTGCTGTAAAAATATGTAACAAGCGAAAACGTCGAAAGCAAGAAAAAGGTGAGATTGATTTTATACCGTACCGGAAGCCTTACATCAAGGTGTATACGTAGAAGAGAGAAATAATACCGTTAACATACAAAAGAGATTTAGGATGTTTGTGGCTAACCGATTACTAACAACCCTCTTGGTCGCACGTGACCCTTTTTTATGGCGTTGCGCGATACGCATTTCTTTGTGTATAACCTTTCATTTAATATTTAATATACACATACAAAGGTGATGGCATTTTATTAAACACTTGTTATTGTTAGAATTTTCCGAGCACATTTTGAGTGAAGAATAATCTGTAGAATATTTGTAACACTTTTTCGTAATGATTAGCTTGTATTTCAATCAGGGTATATAATTTAAATTATGCTTTTACTTACACATATTTATTATTTAATAGCAATTATTTATATTTATTTATGTTTTAAGATTTTATTTATTTTTGAATTCATTTTAAACTAAGAAAATCATCAAATACTTCATATAAAATTCATCTTTCAAATAGTTTTCGTTCTGCAAGTTACATACGTAGAATTTATTAGATATTTGAGAAACTTTGCCAAGATCATTGAAAATCATAACCCAATGTCTCGATTTTATGGTGTCGCCGAAAATATCAGTCTGTTAAACAATAAAAAATCAGCTTTTTCCGGAAACCACAATGTTCGCGTGCGGAAACAAAATCGTCTCATTCTGTTTTGGTTAGATAATCCAGGCAATGTTACTCCCACAAAACCCACACAAATCGCCTTGCTAATGCTGAGTCAAGACGAGTAAAGGCCGATCACTAGCAGAGATCATAACCTCCACCAAAGATAAAGGCATTTCGAATGTTACAGAATTTCACGATAGGTTTAACACCAAACAAGACTAGGTCAACAACCGGTCGTGAAATTAATTCAGTATTTTTGACAGTATTTTAATAGAAGAAAAGAGCAACTGCCAAAGACGCATTTGTTTTCACCAACAACAGCAACCACCAACATTTTGCCATTCGCTCTCTTACATCGGAACAACTCAAAATAATGTTCGTAGTAACTAAAGCTACGTTTAATTTAAACCGGACAAATCTCAACGCTTAATTAATAATCTACGAAAACCTACTGTTCGCATTGGGGTATACACCTTGAAAAAGGCATCACATACCTCAACGTCTTTACCGGTCGCCGGGTCCTTTACGCATTCCGGGTATGGTCGCGGGTTATGCGCACCATACCTTAGAATGCGTAAAAGGATGGGTTATTATAACCATCATTAATTTTAGAAATAATTCGTTTGCAGCATACATCATGGTAGCTTGTAGGATAACGGACGCCCGTAGTATGGCTAGTAGAACGGGCTCTGCTTCCAGTTGTCAAGTGCCTTTGAAAAAGTAAGTATATACTCAATTTATATATTATATATCATTCATGGTTAAACAAATCCTAAATTCAAATATTAAATAAATTACGCAGGAGTGATTCCGATATTAACCGGGATTGCAAGACTGTATTTATAATACCCGGACCTAGCCATAATAATAAAACCAGTAAGAGTTGCCAGTATTGTATTGATGTCTGTACGTTTGGTGTGTTTTCCTTTTTGTTGGTTTTTATTATGTTTTCATAGTAAATAATATTTGTTTTATTTCATTTGTATTTAACATTAAAAAATATCGAAGTTGTTAATAATAATTGTATCCTGAAAAAAAAATCTGATATGTTATTTTGCTTTAATCGTCCGATTGACGACAAGGTCACAAAAAAGACCTATGCAAAATTTGACCAAAGACTTTTTAACTTTTAAAGACTCGAGTAAACTTGGCTAGAAAAGAACACATTTTTATACGCAAACATTTTCTATAATCATCATCTTCATGTTAAAGATTGCACTTTTCTACCATTTATTGATTAGGTTTTAAGGGTACAAAATTTGTTTTCACAATTTGCAAACTTCTTACGAAGATATCAATACTTTTTCAGTCCTATAAACGATCAATATGTGCTGCCGGTGCCAGAAAATGTCAAAGTATCGGCTCCGAATTTTCAATATTGTTTTTTTTCTTCGCCGGAAGTTGTTTTGACGAATCGAAATCGAATTCATAACATTCAAATAAGACGATTGCAAATACTTGCAATGTCCAAACTTATTCCAGCCTTCTAAACTGAAACCTAATATACACATTACATTAAACTTGAATTTGTAGAATGCTTTTTAACGTATTTGAAACTTTGGAGAATCTTACTTAGTCATAATTTTGATAAATACGTTTATAAACTTATATATATTTTAGACCGCCGTTTTTTGAGAAATTACATTATTTAATTGTACATAAATTGATTTTTTTTAAATTAATAATATTTTTTCACGGAAAATAACACAAGTATTTGTTACTGACAGCAACAATTTAGTTACAATAATTCTGCTTTCTCTCCTCCATACATCATACATCGTTCCGCTTTTCAAATATTTTTGATTCTATCATTTTGGCATTTCGTCTTCCTATTCTAGCTTCTTTTGAAGAATCAGAGCTGCGGCGGTTAGCTGTTGCGATGAGCTCTTTCAAAATGTATAACTGAAGTATAATGTTTATATTACATTACATAATGTCCACTAATGATATAATATTCTTATAATTGAATTTGATTTTTTTTGGTAATATTATAATATTATAAAGGGTTTTCCAATAGGGACGCTCGAACTTTGACAGCTCATTGCGGCCATGTTATTTGAGTGACAAATGTCAAATGCAGTGTGTTACGAGTATATTCATTCCGTCCTCCCAAACCACCATGGCAGGTTACAGTGTCGAGCAGCACGTGCAAATCATTAAACTGTTTT
>JANSTU010023528.1:0-27687 GCA_027564075.1 Bolitophila hybrida
AAGTGTATGATGACGTTAATGATTCACGATTCCAAAATATAAATAGCAAGATAGATCTCGGTGCATAGAGATATCTCGAAAATATGCGCATTTTCCCTGCAAAGTTGTTAGAGTCGCGTCAGGGCAAGTTAAGACTCCTAACCATCGGGGATGTGTTGTTAGTTAGAACAGTAGCTCCAATAGGAGTAGCACATCACAAACAGTACATTAGCATGAATTTACCACTCGTGTGAACCCGGTCAATGAATCCGCTGTGCGGCATCGCACACTGGCCCTATGTTTCACAAGGGATTAAAGGATCCAATGAGAACCATCGGGTATATATTGTGTGTTAGACCACAGTAGTTCTAATAGGAGTAGCACAGCACAAATCAGCACATTAGCATGTATTGAAAAAAAAAAATAGCAGAGTGGAATATACTTTAATTATTGTTAATATTTTTCGTTTTCTATTTACTTTCATCAACTTTTGCCATTAAACAGTTTTGATTAATTGTTACGTGGTATAAAAATAAATAAATAAATTTATTTTACTAAAAGTTAACGTAATTTTCAATAAATAATAAGTCATTTTACATACTATTTTAAGGCACAGAGAAAATTGTCATTTTATAAATCAATGAAAATACATTTAAAAATTCTACCATTTTTGTTTATAATGGACAAAATAAAAGTATTGCAGCCTTTTTGAATGAAACAATTTGTATATGTATTACTGTAAATATTTATATTTACTGTACAAAAATAACAATAATAATGATATGTATGAACGAACATATACTTAAAAGTATAATACTAAATAATTGTTTATCGCCTAGAGGAAATATACATATATATGAATCAGAAGGAAGTTCTCTTGTTTTTTTTTGACTCGTGTGTTGATAAACAAATTTTGATAAAAAAGGGGTTTTCTTGTTTATTAATCATATCAAGCATGTATATACATATAATCTTAGTTGAACTCCGTATGGTATGTATAACAAAGAGTCAAGCGAAGGGCGTACAATAATAGTTGAAACTAAATACATATACGAATACGATATTGATATGTATGTGGAAAGCTGGTATTATTATAGATGTATTACGTGAACTTAGAGCCGTCGTTTAATTGAGCGAGATCTGATTAGAAATTAAAATTAGTCCATGCGTGCTTCTTTGTTACGTTGCTCTATATGAATCAATGTCTAGTTTTTGGAAATTCTTAAAAAATAGCGCAAGAATTCTCTATAGAAACGTTCAAATGTCATTGCCCTCTGAGCCCTATGCGTCACTAGTTCCACGCCTTTTGTGTTAAAATTAGATCTACATCACACACCACACATACATACAATATAAAAGCAGGTATTTTTGAAATGACCAAGGCTAAATATCAACAAGTTGTCGTTCTCGATAATTATTGTGTAAACTAAATAATTGTCGTCGACCGTTCATAGGTGTACATATATACGACGCACATTCACTTATAAATATAGATGCATTTGCATTGATATTGTCCATAGTCACGCATAAAACTAGACTTTTTAGATTTTAGCATACATGTAATATATGTATTTCAGTTTCAATATATTACATAGAAATAGATAAGATATTATAGATAAGGAGATAACAAGATTCATGGTCCGCATTAACTCCTAAAAACTATTAAATATTATATTTAAATGAATGCAGTATACCCAAACTTTTTCAATTGCACATTTCATGAAGTATTTTGCGTTTGAAAAAAACCATTTTGATAAAGATGTAATTCGACACTATTATATTATGTACGTATTTATTTACGTATGTAAGGAATAAGGATAAAGTTGATCATGAAACTTTCTTATATAGACAAACTTTTGTTAAAATGCTCTTGGGAAGTTTACAAATCTGTTTCTAACAAAGCAAGCTTTCAAGCAAATTTCAAATCGAATAATAACCAAATAATAATTAATTCAATCTAATAAAATTATTTGTTGGCACAAAACCATAGTTAAACTTGGTCTCCAATGAAGAGCTTCTTCTCAACCTTTATACAGAGGTTTCATGATTTATAATCGGGTTTAAATAAGTGTAATTGTGTCGTAATTACGATCGACCTAAATCAATCGATCGACCTCAGCAATTAATTGATCAAAGTATAAAACAAAATAAAACACCTTTAAGAAATAAATATTTTGTATATTATCCAAAGAACTCTGACGTAGCAACACACTCAATTACCATTATTTAAAAACACAAACGAGGTGATTCTAATTAATTCAAAAGAGTCAGGTGTCAGGTTTGCATAAACATGACCTGAAATAATTCTGAGCAAACATTTGTAAATACCATTATTGAACTTACCAACAAATAGAAAGTCAACATTTTAATATAATATAAAGAATATCGGTCCTAGACTACTACCGTAGAAATGTAGATTAATTTGTTTGTATTATAGTATAATATTTAACAGTAATCAACGATAACGCTATACGAATGATAATGGTTGAGTGTACGCTATCTGTAAACCACAAGAACTGATTACAAGAAAAAACATAATACACTCCAATATTGCAAAAAATAACATGTTATTCAATACCTATAGTTACATTTTTTTATGAATATATCAAACTTGATCAAAATAATTGACATTAGGGTGCCATATAACGCAAAAACGCAAAGAGAAGAATCAAATAAACCATTCAATGGAAACTTCTAAAAGTAATTTTAAATATATGTAGTTTTTTTAGTTGAAGCATTTTAGATAATACTACGAATATATCCATTTGTCATTTCTACTCAGTAAGGCCATTTCACCAAGAACGCTGCAAATTGTGATTTTTGTCTAAACACGTGGTTCACTTTGCGAACTTTATCGAGCTCTACTCTGATTTTTTTATTTTATTTTACTCCATTTTACGGTCGCATTCCGAGCAATCATAGCTCGTTTTCGCGACACTCACTCACAATGTGCATCCGCGAGGACGTCACACATGGAAGCGAATATTCGCAACGCTATATTATTTATTTTGAATTAATATAATATCTTATCGACACATTATAAAACATTTTATATTATTTTTAAATATATATTAATTAACTTATAACACTTTTAAAATATGCATTACAATAAGAAGTTTATTTTAATCTATGAATTTTTTGCTGTAACAACGGTAATTTAAATTAAAATAAAATCGAAGACATTATTTAACCCTACATGTATGAATAGGCGGATTGTGGATGCCACATTTTGCTACATATTTAGTCACGGCCCGTGTAATCTTATAACATTTGTGTCACAAATGGAAACAGATTTTATTATGTATCCGGAGTTTGAAGAGACAAATCCGGATTTTGGAGTCTCTTTTTTGGCTGATCTTAACATAACATCTTTTGAGTAATTTCGCACAAAAAGATTTTTTTCCAAATCACGAGACATTTTATGCAAATCACAAAACGATTTAAATGTACTAATTCTAATCGCTTATGTTGTCGTAAATCAGTATTTTTTAGATTTTACAATTAGAAATTGTACCATATAAGCCACTAAAAAACTTGAAAATAGCCTTTTGGATAATAATAATTTTGGAGACCAATTTCTATCTTTTTATAAGTATTTATAAGTAAAAGATTTTGGTTGGGAATAACGGAATATTTATGCAATCAATTAACATATACATACGCACCCTGTACAGAAGAATAAGTGTATGATGGCGTTGATGATTCACGATTCCGAATATGGTGCATAGAGATATCTCAAAAATATGCCCTGCAAACATGTTAGAGTTGCGTCAGGGCAACTTAAGACTCCTAACCATCGGGGATGTGTTGTGCATGACCTGACCACTCGTGTGAACCCGCCGTAATGGTCAATGAATCCGGTGTGCGATATCGCACACTGGCCCTATGTCCCACAAGGTATTACAGGATCCAATGAGAATTATGAAATTACTATGTAATTTTTTTTAATGTCGTCAACGAGGAAACTTCTACCAGTTTATTAAAAAAAACTAAGTAAGGCTGGAGTCGCATAATTATAACGATACAATTATTGACAAAATGGAAAAAGTAGGCTTGGTGGAGCCACAAATCTTAAAAAAATAGCTTATTTTATAGAAAATGGTCAACCATTATTTGTTTAAGCTTCACACCCATGGAGCCGTTTTTCGTAACTTACTATTTAGAAGTGAGTGTGTGTGTGTGAGTTATATAACTAACACATAATATTTCGTCATGAAACAATTGTTACACATTTTTTAGGCATATTTGTAAAAGGAAAATAGAGTCCATTTGTAAAGAGTAACAACACTTGTGTTTAATAGTAAGTTACGAAAAACTAATGTAGAAAGCCATAAGATTACTTTTATTTTTCGGATCATGCGGCCCCATAAACAGTATTTTTATTAATATTACTAATTGACAAAATCAAAATAGTTTTAGATCGCTGTTTTCAGGGAACATCCCATATTTTTTAAACCTGGATGAAGGTTGAATCAATGTATCATAGTAAAAAAATGTTGTATGTAAATTACGATTATGAATACTAATCATATAACATTTCCAAAATACATTCAAATATTCAATCAAATAAAAAAACTCGACCTTACAGACAAACAATAACAAAACTTCCATGCGATGACGCAGTTCACAATATTACGCGAGTTCAATGCTGGTATTTGTATAATATATCAATAAACATGCAATTTGCTTCACTTATAAACGCGATGCTCTTGTGATCAGTCCAATGCAGCGGCTTCAACAACAGCAACAACATCAGCAAAATAGGGAGCAATTATTATTTTGTTGAATGCAATGTATTCAGTGCAGACATCAACGCGATTAGGGTTAATTGCGATATTCTCGGAACAAAAACCTGCAAAGCGCCTGTGCCTTATAATTATGCTGCCAAAAACGCATGGCATTGTTTTGGTAGCGCAAATATAATTTATGAAATTTTCGCCCGTCTGCCAGACAAACACATTTAATACTGACGCACACACTCGCACACAATTAGTGCATAGCGTCACATGATGATTCATTTAATATAAATTATTATAAACACTATCAATTAACACACATTATTATTTGTCATTTCCGTAGAATTCGAAGCAAATTTTTCCTACTTTAAATTCACTGTTCAGTGTAGAGTTATACCACTTAAAAAAACAACAACAACAACATCATCATAAAATGCATGAGCAAAAAGAAATTATTCAAATAAAAAATCAACGATAGCTGACCACTTCTTTGTTTGTTTAAGTGCATCGCCTCGATTTGCGAATGGACTTTCCGACATTAAACAGATTAATAACGCACAAAGTTCTTCACAAACAAACAAGTTTATTTGAATATTTGCAACATTACGTAAACAATAAATTAAGAAGACGAGAAAACACACACACATATATACACAAGCAGCCAGACCTCGGCACACACGTCGTCCACGTTATTTAAATTCGCAATCACGCGGTAACGACAAAATTAAGAATTAAATTCGCGCTCACGGAAAACCTTCACGACGACCGACGCAACGACAAGCTCACCGATGAACTGAATACGCCAAACTGAGTTTCCAAAGTATGTGCACTGTGAAAAGTCGCGTAAAATAACTCACATTTCATTAGCACTATGCGGCATTGTGGCGAACGTCATACACATATACACTCAAACTGTATCTTTTCTTTAGTATCAGTGTATCTATATATAAATAAGTGTCAATTCGTATATAGAAATATAATATATAAACACATATATGAAATCGTACAACCAGTACGAATCGCACTCACTTTATAACTAAAACGCCTGGGTGTTGGGTGCTGGCTCAGTGTCTTTGGCAGCCAGTCGCGAAATTCCGTACGTTTGCTCGCTTATTCTTTGCACGCGAGTATAGTTACTTCGTATGTTCGCACACACACGCACACACATGACGATTACAATGTCGATGTTCTTCGGAAAGCGTGTTGATAAGACTTTGTCGATTTCTTGCAGAAATGTTTGTGAGCAATGAACATATGTGTGTGCGTGCGGCACAGTCAATGTTGTTTGTATTTCATTATTTGCATTTACTACAAAAAATAGGATAAACACATGGTGAACAGCCGTAATCGTAAATGTGGCTGTGCTATTGTTGTTTGGAGCAATATGCATATGTGGACAACATAAATATTTTGAAATTTTATCTATTTTCTTGATTCTTCACATGACACATATGTCGGATGTTTATTGGCAGATCATTGTTGTTTATTTAATTACAAAAATATTGTAAGTGATTTTACAGAAGATAGAATTTATGTAACATTTGATCTATAGAAATATTAATGCATAAGGTTATCTAGATATCTGAATATATATTTTAGGTATTTCCGTTTCTCGAGTATCCTTAGCATTCTGTTTGCACATTATTTTTCTGCAAATAGTCATATAAAAGGGGCATTTCGAAGAAACTGTGTTTCAATTTAAGTTTTAATTAAATATATAACATTACTACAACACAAAGAAAATGTTAAAATAATTTTATTTAATTCTATTTTACCTATTTAATTCAAAATATATTTTACACCTTTTTCTGTGTAGTATTTGTTTGTAATTGCATTTTAATTTGAAGGTAACTCCAAAATAGGACCAATATGATTCATATATAAATATTGTATTGATATTTTTGCAGGAAAATAAATTATTCAGCAATTCGTACACATACACGTCAAGAGAAATTAAAAACAAGTTTTCAAATATTCAATATATTATTGAATTATTTGTAACAAAATGCAAAAAATTGCAACAACATTCTATGTACATTCTACAGTTTATTTTATTTTCTTTCCCTATTTCCCAGACTTGAAACACAAACTCATTAGCCCTAAATTAACATTAAAACATGACCAATGTTTATAATCATTTAATAATAGGGAACACATATAATTTTAAACATCTCATTGGATCCTGTAATCCTTTGTGGGACATAGGGCCAGTGTGCGATGCCGCAAACCGGATTCATTGACCATTACGGGTGCACAACACTGGTCAGGTCATGCTAATGTGCTGTTTGTGCTGTACTGCTAATATTGGAGCTACACTCACACTCACATCCCCCGATGGTTAGGGGTCTTAATTCGCCGTGACGCGAGAAACCATAAATTATGTAGCGATACGTTATGAAGGATAAACGTTCTCTAAATCCGTAGAACACATGCATTTTTACAGGCGTTCGCCTCTCATATGAGCGAACAGATTTTTTTTATATCGTCAATAGCAAAATTGTTCGTAAAGCATAACCTATTTAATTATTATGAAAATATTATTTAGAGATTGTGCATTATTAAAAAAATCGCTTCCTCAAAAATCGTTTTCCCAACTGGAGCTTCCTCAAAAATCGTTTCCCAAAAATGTTTTCCCAAAACCGGAACACGAAATGGCCAATCCAACGTTTGAATCGGTTTTCTACGTGCACCTGTAATAATCAACCCATCAAAGTAAACCATGGATTTTCCGATAAAGCCAATAAATAATCATTGTAGCATGGACAAATTTAGTTGTTTTTTTAGATACAGATAATTAACAAACCTTAAGTAATCGTGTCAAGCAAGAGCAAGGATTTATTGAGTTTGGTTACACTACCTTGACGTCAAAATAGTTTCCAATCGTTATCGTTTGCATAGAACGTCGCAATCGCCAATGAAAGTCTCGGGTAGTATATATAATTGAACATGGTGAACATCGAATCCTAAAGAGTCCAAAACAACTAACGATCATACAGCAGTTCTAATAATAGACAGCGTATTCAACTAAATCTGCGCAAAATTAAACATGTCCTCTCAGCTCTAGTCAATGAACCACTTAATATTAGTTAAATATTAGTTCCCGAACACTTGCGATACATCGAGAGTGAAATATTTATTTTGGCAGAAAAGTAGTTTGACGAATAGTGCCTAGTTCTAATGGGAACTGTGAAATCGTTGAAGATTCTAATGAAAGCCGATAGCTGGATCAAGTATGGAAATTTCGAATTTCGTTCCATGCATATTTCGGAAGCTATTTACGATTTTCGCAAAAATTGGTGACGTTTTCTTTCTAGCAATCTTTTGTTTGATGAAAGATATACATGATAGATGCAAGAAATATGTTCTTCCTAATACCGCGATACCCACCCCGTTTTGGTTCGTGTATTACCGGATTATTACGAACAGCACTGAAGCTTAGCTTCGACGACTTTAGACGCTGACACTTAAGGCTCATATCGGAACTTATAGCCTCGTTGAACATCTTTGTAAACAATATATTTACGCTATTCATCAGGTGCACATACATGCAGCGAGCCATACGTGGCCAAGAAATCTTTGGTGAAAAGAGAAAAAATAATCAAAATGATTATGTCTATAAATAATATGAATTGTGTGTTACATGTATCCATATTGTGTTTTTTGGAATTCGATTTTTGAGGAAATGATTTTGGAGATATGATATAATGCAATGATCCCTTTTATAAATGTATTTTCATTAAAAAGAAAACATTTCAATAAATAAATTTTCAGAATACGCCGAACTGATTAGCGATTACCTGACGCTTTAAAAAAGTTGCCAGGAGTATGGAGGTATTGTCGCTCCCAAATACGTACTACAGACCTATTTCATTATTTGATTGTCTTACAAGATCTTTGTTTATATTTTGTAATTTAGGATTTGCATTAATTTGATAATAGTAAGATAATAATTATTATAAAAAGTTAGTAAAAACAATAATGTACTAGATTAACAGTTGATTAAATTGTGTAGGTATCTTAATAGTAATCATTTCCTTCTTTATTCATATCTTCAATTACTTTTGAAGTCGGCAGATCGCATAACTCAAATCCTTCTTTTATGCTTTTGATCATGATTCCTTGAATGTTTCGAGACAATCATTCATCACAATCACCGATTTATTGATGAATGCATAGAATTAAACTCCATTCTAAGAATTTCTGTTCAATTAATTGAATATGAATATATTAATTGAATAACACTTCAAAGATCAAAATCTATTTAAAAATGTTCAACCCATTGTGATTTTTCCTTGTCCAATGTCATCTTATCGTTTTACGTGTATGTCAAATTCATCTTTGTGCTATGTGTTTGTTGATAAGTTTGTCTGATTTAATCGCGTTTCTGTAGAACACTGATCTTTCATAAGTCTAAAACTTAAAGATTTTACTGAGTACAAAAAATATTTCTGTAGACATATATCTTTACTGGGCTCTCATTAAGTGACGAACAATCAGTTGAATATAGTTCATGCATTTTTAGAATAGAGAGCTCTGCGTCCAAATAGTTCTATTGCAACGACTGTCTTTACATATTGGAATAGTACTTTTGGAAAGCTTTCAATATGTTGCTTTACTATATTTAATTGATAATTACATAGACAATATGAGATTGTGAAAAAATACAAAAAATATGGGAAATAATACAAAATATACAATAAATTATATTTGTTATTAAAAAAAAATGGGTAATGGATTTTATAAACACTTGTAAATACTGTTTGGAAAATATTGTGAGTCACTGTAGCATTGTATCAGCATATCTTTTTGCAATATTAATTAATAAGATGCAGTAATAACGTCGGTCGCTCAAATTCATAATACATTATAAAAATATCGTACAAAATAATATTTCATATAAATTAAACTCACTTGAATCTCTAACAGTAAATCCTGTTTCTGCTTGCGAATCTCGAAAAGAAGTTTCTGCTGTTCGGGTGACAAGTCTGAAAAGGGACAAATGTGCATTAATAAATAAATAAGTTAAATTCTATTATCATTGTGTGTACTTGTGTAGTAATTATTTAAGAAATTGTAATATAACCGCTCCAAGATCATTTCAATAAAATCATACTGTAGTTGAATGGCGTACTGTCTCGTTAACTGTAAGCAATAATACTAATCAACACACATGCATAAAGATCTCTGACTGGAGGTAATTTGAATATTTGTATTCAAGACACGTCAACGGGAAGTTCCAATTTAGGATAGAGGTTTTGAAGCAATAGGAACACGCTAATTTTCAATGTGTTACCAGTTACGAATTGTCTCTGGACAAGTAATTGTAAGTAATATGTCAACAAAAAATTATCTATATAATCCTAAAATTATATTAAACAGAAATGACTAGCGGATGCAATAATAATAATAATACTAGATCGAATAATATAATCTTATTCAAACATTAGTATTTGGAAGAATTAAATGTGTCACCATTTATTTGTTTATTTTTACGATGACACCAGACGAGACAAGTCAACCGAAGAAACACGCCAGTTGTCTGGCATAACAAGGCGCGTCCCACCTATTCGTATCAGAGCGATGAAAACACACACATATTTAATTACCATGGATAATGTTTTCTATTAACTCAGGTTGTAGTCTATTTTTGAAAAAGTCTTGGCGGAGCGAAAACAAAATGCTGAAACTAGAAACATGTGAGCAAACACGGAACACACAATGAATCAATTTAGTATTTGGGCACATAAATATACACGCGAGCATAAAAAGTATGCTGTCTAATGTATAAATTCTGTATTTATATTGACATTAACATCAACAAATTTGACGCGACACCTTTTAGTCATTTTGGGGATTTTTCACGTACCTGGTAAGGAAAATGCATCGCTGTTATGTGACACTGTTGAAATGGTGGCGTACGAACTGTTTTCCATCATGCCGAGCATAGTTTTATGCTGTTTTTTGTTATAAATACTCGAATATTTGAAAACATGAAAATACAACACACACTTCACAAAAACAATCAAGCTGCCATTTTGGAATTAAATATGATACATTCACAATTGATGTATACTTTCTCATTTCTTACATTTCGATTTTCTCATATTTACTTTTCACATAAATTTTGGATTAGGTTGCGTTCAAAACATAAAAAAGTTTATTTGCAAAAGAAAAAAATACTTTTAAGGCATTTTAAACATTTTTGGAAATGCTTTTTTGGAATTTAAAATACAATACGAAAAGGTATAAATGTATGCGTAAATTCCGGTTTAAATTTAAAATTTTAATTAAATATTATTTTAGAATACATTTAATTTACGTAAGAAAAAGTTATCCCCACATAAAAACTAAGGTGCAAACTCATTGGATCTGAAATATACCAACCCTTGTTTGAAGGAGGTAAAGCTGTAATGTGATGTGAAAAGAGATGAAAGAATGATAGTTAAAGGTAATACCTATGTACATAATTTAAAAATATTAAATTCTTATAGCCCTAATTAGAGATAGTGGCAATAAATTTGTGGTTTTTACACAGTTAATTAGTGGGAAAAGAGAGAGGGGTAAACATAGGAATAGAGGGGTAAATATATAATGGTGAAAAATTAAATCTTAAGAGTTGATATACACAAATCCGTATTATTTTTGGGTATTTTGAAATTAAATTAAGTGGTTGTTACAGTTTAAATTTAAAAGAGGGAAAAAACAAACAGTATCTGATCGCTTTATTCTCGGCTTTATTTGTGTATATTTTAAAGTCAAACTAAATTATTATATTTTATTATACACATATGAAATGCTACAATGAGGATTGTATATTTTTTTACTGCTGACATTTATTTATGTTACACTTTTTTAAAATAAATACTTTGACAGATAACCTGCAAAAATAGCTTCCTTCATCCACTAGCGTTAATTGTGAGCTTATGGGCATTCCACACGACTCTTCAATATCGTTAGTGCACGAACCAGTCTAAGGATCTTTGAAGGTTACATACAGAAGAGTGGTAAATCTAAAAAGTAGATTTTTTATGGAAAATATAATATATGCCTAATATTTAAATTTAAAAATTAGGACATAAACGGTGTCCGTCTACCTTTTTTCTCCACTGGTACTATTAAACACATCCCACTACGGTACCACTGACCTGTAAAACACCAAATTAAAAACATACCTTCGACATTCGACTTGATGACATATAACCGCTGAGGTCATCAAGTCGTTTACCGATCATCTTCTCGTTTATCTAAACTATTATATCAAAACCGCACTAATTGCAGTATTTTTTTAAATAATGGCAGCTATTTCAACAAATTCTGAAACATTAATAACATAATTACATATATAATAATATGTAAACATTAATTATTACTTACCCAATATTAGTTTACGCTGCAATCACTCCGTTCTAGATTTTGTATTCACAAATTTACAAATTTGCATATTTTCAATGTAGAATATCCGGAATTTAAAAAAAATCCTTTAAAAAATATTCTATCTATTGAACAATTTTTCCCCTTTTTTCATCTTAAATCAACAATTATGGTGTTTATATAATTTTAATTGTGTTTTTATGTGGGAGATGCCCTTTTTTGTTTAAGGCTAAATTTAGGAAATTCTGAGTGACGGTAAGGTAAAACTTTAGTCCAAAGTTTTTGAAAATATAAACACTCAATCACAAATTGTATTTTTATAAGGATAAGAATATTGGTACATTTTTAAATATGCTATAGTTCAACTATTTTTTTATCACTCAAAAATTGAGTAATATTTTAATTGGAAATGCCGATTAATACTCGGATTATTATTTATTAAAATAAGTCTAGCTGACATAAATAAAACATTTCTGCGACTGAAACTACAACGACTTAACCTACTCAATGTTGTCTGCTTTTGTCCCATTTCCCATGGACCTCCGCTCTGAAAAGGTTTATAAAAAATGTCAAAGTCATTTTTATGTATTAATAATAACCTAACCTATAAACACAAGTATGTTCATTTCCATGGTTAGTTAAAAACATAAATCTTATGTAAATGTAGCTACGATCAGCAGCAGACGGTTCAAATACAAATAATTGTCGCGAATTCTTGTGTATGTCATAATAGTATGTACCGAAATATTCTGCATCCTGATCTTCAACAGTTTGCAGACCCTAATTCAAAAAACTTGTTAATCAGAAGTACTTTTTCTATCTTAGATTTATGCTTACGTATACACTAAATTGTGCAGGAGCAGAATCGATCAATCCAGACGGTGACCGATACGGTGGAATGTGCTCTATGGAAACTGATTCTACAAAGACCTAATCGTAAAATATTAAAAATCATGTTAATAAAATACAAAATATATACATTATTATTACCCAATAGATAAGTTTAATAGTGACTTCCCCGGTGCTACCAATAAATCCAAAACAATCGCCGGGTTGCATCGAAGGTTGAATTAAATGTCTCGGCCCATTTGGTATGATATCACCCCAGAATAACGGCCATAATGCTGTTTTCAATAAAATAGTATTTCCTGTAGATTTGATTTGTCCTCCTGTAAGAAAAACTTTTTTAATGTTCTTATTATGAATTATTTATAACTAACTTGACCCTCAGAAATAATCTTTAAAAATAATCTCATCTCGCTCCTTTAATAACTTGTTGGGCCAGATAATTTAAACATATTTTATATAAAAAAGAGGCATAATCTTAAATATCTTATAAGAGATAGAGAAAACAAATTAGTATAGAATGGGGGTGGTAGGGGTAAAAACTTTAATAAATAATCGAATACTAAAGATAAAGAGTTAGCGCAAACGGTTGTACCATTCTGGGGTCGGTTGAAAATTTATTTAAATTATGGTATATATTACACTTAATCAGCAATTAAGGAAAAACTCAATTACACACTCCTTATAAAATAATCCCCTTCTCTCGTATCTCATTAATATAAAATAAAATGTAATTCTACTTATTTACACAACAAACGCTAAACTGCATATAACTAAGATGTTAGTGAAACTTTGTCCCCTATCCCTGAAGGGTAATATTTATATATTTACACTACTTCAATTTTATGCTCACCTAGACTTTCAAGTGCAAAATCGACCTTATTTACATCGTTTTGAACGTCTTGTTGATTTCTACTTAATCTTAAGGCATTGACATCACTACTAAGATGTTGCACTTTATCTTTAGTATATTCGAGTTCCTGAAGAATTCTTATAGAATGGTCTTGCTGGGAAGGGCGTTGAGATAGAGATTCAAATTTGCGTTCTGCATCTTTTGTGATCGTTGTTAATTCTTTCTGTAATACACAATCAAATGTTAATGAAAATAAATACCTAGAAACAACATTGTTAAGTCACTACAGCGAAAACATGAATTTTAAATTCCATTTCATCTAGTCGCGACTGGTTTGTAATTTGCATTCCGACAAAGCTGTATATAGCGACACCCAGGACTACAGTGAGCAGAGTTAAAAAGAGATATCCACTAAAATAACTAGACTTTACTCCACAGTTTCGGTATGGCATTTTCAGATTATTTTAATTTTCGGTTATTTACTGAAAAAGAAAAACATAATAAACGCATTTTCAAATTATGTCAATACAACAGCGGTTACAATTAAAAATTGAAAATTTTGAATTTGGGCTTTAATAATGGGCTATACCCATTCGATTAAAAGTAAATTAGAGTGATTTAATACCGAATATGAAGTAATGTAATAATAATGGATTTTATTGGATTATGGTTGTTATTCTCTAAATATCATAATATTTATGTTCGATGATTAAAATAGGTTTGAATATTGAAAATAATTTGAATTACTACATGTTCGGAGCGCAAAAAGTGAGTAAATTTACAGTTATTTTTGTGCCACTTACAAAATTTTCGTGTTAACTAGTAATGGTCAATGAATCCGGTATGCGGCATTGATGGTGATGCGTTTTTTAATACATTTATTCAGCATAAAATGTTTCACCGGTATTAACATTGAATGCTTTGCAGATAAAATTAACACTAAAGTTCTATATGTAAGGTAAAACTGATTAAAGTATTAAATAACATTGTTATGTATATAATAACAAATTTATAATTGTAAATGCATCACAAAAGTTCACGTACACGTAATGCCGATTCGCCGAATGCCGTTTCATCACCGAATGGCCGTTTAGCCGCTTTTGTTAAGTACAACATTTTTATACTTTAAACTATTTAGTTCACATGTACTGTGTCGAAATAATAATAAAAATGTATAGGATAAATTAATGGAACAAGCATTCAGCTAAACGGCAACGGAATTCGGCGAAACGGCGTACATTCGGCATTTTAACTGTTGGGCTTATTATCGAATACATTATCAATGCAATATAAATGAAACATTTTAAAGTGAGTTTTTAAAAACTTTATCAAACATACATAGTAATGTTTACACATCCAGCATAGAGGTCGGTATAAAACCTAGTGATTTCGAGATGCATCGCACACTGGACCAATTTCCCACAATGGATTACAGCCTTTATTAGTCAGTGTTATGAATTTTATATACAAATTAAAATGATTGTCGGTCGGGCTTATATTTAAATATCCCATTGTGAATTATCAGACTCATATAATAATAATAATGGCATATGTCAATTCGGGCCGTAAATACTTTGTTTGCACGACTTGAAATGTAAGATAATTAAACGAATACTATATACAAATGTTTCAATAAACCTACGACTTTAGTAATCCATGCAATGTGCGCAACATATACTAATGTTTTTACTTAGGAATTAAAACAAGTCTATCATGTGAATAATGAAGAAGAATTGTGATACAAATGAAAACAAAAAATATCGATCTAAAGATTATTCTGTGCCGAAAATGTGGTTGCATCGGAACAACAACAATTCCAGTAACAAGAACTGCCAGGATACCTGCTGTAACTTAAAAACCGAACTGACTGTTTGTTTGGACTGTGTTGGCCCAGAAACCGAGCCTACTGTTCCAACGAGTGAGCCGACCTTGGATTCATTGCTGATCACTTCTAGCAGTTCAATAACTACAACACAATCTGTTAACATTACCGAAATGAATCAGCTAGTTATGCAATCTAAGTCAATGGATAGGTTTCCAGCTGAGACAAATGACGTCTCAGATATTCTATCGGATACCAGTAATTCGACAGATAACCTTTCCTTTATCAGTGAAAATGGTATTATCGAAGATATTGTTATTCTACCGAACAATCTTATTTCAGAAGATGAGATTTCTACAAATTCAGATGAAATTGTGTATGCCTATAGGGGTGCAAATTTCGATCCACTTGAACAAAATGACCTGCCACCTAGTCCAGACGATGAAACAGATTTCTTGGAAATGGATTTTGAGCCAGATCCATCATCCGAAGTGGAAATGTATGGACAAGATCTAAACAATGATGATGAAAGTTTATATAGCAGTAAGTACAATAAATCGTCTCCAAGCGATGATGTTAAAATTCCCAGAGAAATTGATAAAATTGCGGAAGTAGTGCAGCTCAATACAATCCGAAACCGTGATAATGAATCCAGTAAGGCACTCTTTGCCCAAGAACTATTCGAAGAGAAAAATAATCAGGCGCACAGGTATAATCCGGGAAATGAATGCACTGAAAACAAAAAACCAAGTACTAGCTCAGGTTCAACGTCACATCTTATCATAAAAAATACTGGAACAAAACCAAAAAAAATATGTTTAACAAAACAAACAACTTCAGATGAGACTACTTCCTTTAAGTCTGTAAAGATACAACCAGACCTTATAGAGGACACTATTTTTAAACCATTTAAAATTGTACCACACGAAAAACCGGATAATACCTGTCTGGATTGTATAGAAAATGAATTTCACACAAAATCTATTTGGGATGGCGTAAATAACCAGCTATGCAAAAAATGCAAACAAAATCAAGAGGGATTAAAGACGTCACAAAGAGACATATCAGATAATTCTGCCTTGGAATTCTTTAGTGGAACATCACGTTTGTCATGCTCGCCACTATTTGTTAATAAACATTTATATGAACCTGAGTCAGTGTCTGGTGCTGGTTATTCATTCACCACACAAAATATTACTAAGCCAAATACAGAATCTGTAAAGATTTATAGCATTGATTGTAACGAGGAGATTATCATGGAAGCCATGGTAAGAAACAAATTATGTTCTTATACTATATTTAATACGTATTATTATAATTTTAGACATCATTGGATATTACACCAAATGTGGATACACTAAAATCGTATTTCGAAAGTATGCATAGTGTTTCCACTGAGTCGTTGACTGTTCCTGAGTACCTGATACACATGTCAAAGTGTAACTGCAATTATAAGCAATTGATTGACGTCATTCGACAGTCTTGTGAATCTGATAATTTGGAATTAAAGTTTATGCCTGTAACTTTAATTACTAAAGAAAGAATTCTTAAAATAAAATATAATTGTTTTTTCGATTCAGATTGTCCATAGAATACAGCCGGAAGTTGTACCGGTTAGTGCCGCTGAAATTGTTAGCCGATGGACGGTGGACACAAATCTTAGAGAAATTCTACAGTTTAAGAATAAAAACTTTTTAACAATGAACATCATTGGTAAGAAGCTATATTTTGTTATTTGTAGTTCAAAATTACATAATAAAGACTTATATTTTAGGAAAAGTAGCGAATCTCATTCGCCAGCACACAAAGCGTCTCGAAACGAGCTCAGACACAATTATATTTATTCCGCAATACTACCGCAGCGGCTACATATATATATTTAAAGTAACGTCATAGACACACACATGAATACACTGCATGAAAAACAGACAAATCACTATATATTTTTGTAAATAAAACCCAATATTGTATATTTACTATTATATCATTACTATCATTAGGCTAAATTATTTACTGTTTAATCAACCTGTAGTTAAGTAAGGATGTATTAGAAAAGAGGTGCTATTATTGAATAATTCTTAAGTGCGATATAAAACTCCTTGAAAATATTAAACGTAAATAAAAAAATATTTCTTATTCTAAATTTAGGTACAAAAAGATTTATTCAATAATAGCTATATCGTCGTATATGTTTTAAATGTAATGCTTAGCCATTTTATTGGAACTATAAAGATTTGACATTATTGTAATAAACCTAAATAATAACTGTATACATTATTTTTGATTTTTTTATTGTGTGTTGTATATTAATTTGTATGCAAGAACTTATACATTGGCCAACCACGGCTCATCTCGGATAATCTTAATCGAGATACGTTTTTCAAATGGCGCCAGAATAGTTGATATTAGTTTCTGACAACATGGACTAACTTTAGGTTCAGCAGGATAGTCCAATTCTGCTTGTACTTGCTGTAAATAATAGACATTTAATAAGGTAAAACAATTAAAGTAAATGAAATACTTTTAATAGTTGCGTGTAGCTAGAATCATCGAATGGCAGTCTTCCAAAAACCATCGCGTAAAGGACAACACCTGACGACCACGTATCAGCATAGTGTGGATTGTATGGTACACCTTTTAGAATTTCCGGGCAGGCATATGCAAAGCTACCGCAGTATGTGTCTGACAAGTTACTCCCTTTATATGGCCTAGCAAATCCGAAGTCGATAAGTTTGAGATCTGAATTTTTATCAAACAGCAAATTTTCGCACTTGATGTCTCTATAATAATTATTCTATGATAAAAATACATAATTTAAACAAATATTAACTAACCTGTGTACCACGTTATTCAAATGACAATACTCGATGGCCGAAATAAGTTGCTTAAAAATATGCTTGGCTTTTGTTTCATTTATGTATGTCTCTTTTCTGATAAGATCGAGTAGGGATCCCTTCTCAGCTAATTGCATAATGATATAAACTCTAGAAAAACTTAATAACTATTTAATGTAAATTTGACAATAAAATCTAGCCAACCGGTGGGTCGTTTCTATACTTCGAAAATATCGAATCAGGTTCGGATGATGTAATCCCTTCACAACTTCAATTTCACGAGGCAGAAACTTTTTTAAATAATCTTTGGGAGCTTTTATTTTGGATATGATTTTCACAGCAACTAAACCGCCTTCTTTCGTAGATGTTGCTGTCTAGAAACATATAAATCAGTTTTTCTAATTTTTTTTTTTATTAAGAACTAACCTTAACTTTTGCATAACTACCGGATCCTATTTCTGAAACGATGTTATAGCCATGATCTTCAAGAACACTTTTGCGAGGCTCTGCATCCGAAACAACATTCAATGGCAGCGTTTTGTCTTATTTGCATAATTTTATAAAATATTATATAAACGATTAGAAAACATTTACCTTGTGTGATTACTTCATTTTTTTCAATGTTCATAACGGTAAATTTAAATGGTATTTGGCCGAAAATTAAAGGAAATGATATTATTCAATATAAACTAAACTAACACATTTTTAAATTTCAATATTTTGACGAATACAATTTTAGTTCTAATAATTTTGAATAAATAGCTATCTAAGCCCATATTTTTGTTTGAAGGTTTTTGATTTATAATAATATTATTATATAGGTAAGGTAGAATTATTTAACTGTATTAATGTCTATTTCATGAAATAAAAATGTGGATAACAAAAAAAATGTTATAATTTTTTTCATGATCATTTTGTAGTAATTTTTTTTTGACAAAACTCATAACATCCTTTTAACATTATGAATTGATACTTACAATAAATATCTTTTTTTATAAAAAAAAAATAAAAGAATTATTGTGTCGTTCGGCCCTCCCCTCCAAGGGGGAAAAATGCAATTTTGGTTGGTACCTTAACCAAAGCCGAGTGGGTTACCGCGTTGGCCTTATGGGAGGTCGCCGGTTCAATCCCGGCCGGCAGACCGAAGTGTTTTAAATTAGGACTCCTAACCATCGGGGATGTGTTGTGAGTGTTAGAGCATAGTAGCTCCAATAGGAGTAGCACAGCATAAACAGCACATTAGCATGACCTGACCACTCGTGCGAACCCGTTATGGTCAATGAATCCAATGAGAGATGATGAGACAGAGGGGCTGGAGAAAGTGATGGGACATCAATCGATATAGTAATTTAAATACCTTTCACATAAAAAAATCCAACTACCGTTAAGGGAGATTGGGGCACACTGAACAAAACTTATTGGTTGTTTTCCCGAGAGGCGTGATTCAAAAGTTGTTGGCCATAGGTTACTATTCCACGAGCCACTATCCGCCAGTTCCAAGGGTTGGCCATATGGTACTATTTTCAACGAGGTTTGAGTTCACGTTTGTAACTTTTACAGTTCACATTTAAATTAATTGGTAAGAATTTTTACACTTACTGTTCTATACTGGGTGCGTGTGTATATGTTAATTGATGGCATTAATGTTCCGTTATTCCAAATTAATAGCTTATTTCAGAAATATGCTATTAATAGCAAGAGGAACCTACTGATAAAGTGCTACATTCGAAAAACACTTCGGTCTGCCGGCCGGGATTGAACCGGTTAAGGCTATGGCGAAAATGGAGTCACCAAATTCATTAATGGGAGTTATGCCCCCTATTTACATGAACACGACCACTCAAAAACGTATAGGTTACTGAGAATAGTCTTAATGGGACAGGTACAGTAATAACTCCCAAAAAGCTCTTATTTACGTTTTTTGGCCAAACATTAAAATAATTAATGACCAACGGTTTTGTACTTCAACGATATGTATTTCAAGAGTATACACATTTTTAGAGATAAAATCTAATAAAATGCCGGAAGTATTGTAAATTTTTCAAAAAATCTGCAACACATGTTGCAATATTTTATATTTATTGCCAACATATAGATTCCTAGACAATATTTATGCAACAGATATTGCAAAAATACATTCTAGCAATATGTTTTTAAATTTCAAAAGGTTTGCTATTGTGCTGCTATATTGCTGCATATGTTTTTTATAAAATAAATAATTATTCTTCGCCATTTATAATTAAAGCAGCGAAAACAACTGCAACAACTTCTCAGGTATACTTGAGACTAAAAAAGTTCAGTCATTAATTAATTAATTTTGGTGTACTTTATTTGGATTTTGTATTTAAAAGAAATACATTTTAGCAACAATTCTGAGTTGTTTCAGTTTTTTTGTACATTTGTTGCTATAACATTTCTACACAAATGTATGTAGATTTAGCAACATATGTTATCAGACCGGTTTTTATACTTTTGTACATTTGTTGCAATAATGTTTCAACAGAATATTTAAAATATTGTTGCACATTGCGATAACATGGTCAAATACGGCTTGTCAATGTATCCAAAACAACTAAGAAACAAGTTTGATATAATATAATAAATATAAATAATAAATTAATAAATGTGTTATTGATGCAATTAAGCCAACCTTTGAGTTCGGTGCAGTGAATTAAACCAAAGCGATGGTTTAATAACGCGATGGAGTAATAAATTATATATAAAAAATTAATCAGTTTGAATTTTGAAAAACAACACAATTTATCATATATATTTTACGCCGGTCTCGCAATATTATTTTAGAGGAAATGAACGTTTGAGCTTTGACCAGTTCACCATTAATTTATGATAGTTGTATGTACCAGATGAATTTTTGTTGTTGTTTTTACCATTGTAAGTTAAAATCGGAGCTAGGCCAAAGTTCATTACTTCTCGCGTTCTTGAACCAACTGGATAAAATAAAAGATTGTAACCGGAAAGTCAACTTCATCCCGTGGAGGAATGATAGAGGAGCTCATAACTGACCAGAATATTCTTCAATATAATGGCACTTTTAGGAATTTCGTTAAGATCGACACATTAGGTAAGTTTTTAGAGTGCCAAATCTACAAAATTATGTTTATTTGTTTTTATTTTTGTTTCTGAAAGTACAACATCTGAAGAATATTGTATTAATTTTTTAGGACATTCGGTGCAAAACTAACGAAGTTACAGTAGGTTGAAACCGTACATCTAACATAGGTCTGCGCGCCTTTTAGCTACCTGCACTGAACGGCGAGCGGCAACTGTTTCGGTCTCTATTGTATTACTTTTATCCTCTCTTTTCGTGTCTTTGTCTCTGCGATGTAGAATATATATTTCTGGGAACGCTGTCTGTACCCACTTTCAGGGTTATCTCATGTGAGTTTGTGAGCGAAGGGAACGATTTTTGCTTTCTCACAATGTGTCAAAAAATGCTAACATAGCTCCCCGGATTGTTTGTTCGTGAGAATGCTCATATTTAGACATTTTGTTTTATATTGTAATATTTGATTTTAAATTATTTCATAGGATTTAAAGCCTTCTCAATGTCTTCTCACAATTCACTAACTGTGAGCTGAAACCCAGAAAGTGGGTACACGCAGAACAACAACGAAAGCTATAACCAACTCATCTGGAAAGTTAGTCCCAAATCAGTGAGTGGTACCGCAAATGTCGTTGAAATTGCAGCATATGTAGCAGCGTCACTTTTTAAGCTCTACTGCTTTTCTGTCCTTCATGCAAGACAGGAGCAAAGATTTGCCTAAGATAACGTGGACGATAGTGATGTACTGCATGGCATCGATGATGACATGTACGCATTTTATAAGAAAATCCAGTTTTTTTCAAGATACATGTAATATTTAAAATCGGTGACCAGCCTACAGAAAAAAACGACAGAACCGATCGTTTTGAAATTTTGTACACAACATCACAACATATATATAGCTCTCTATTTACGTCGAGTTTTTCTTTTAAATATAATTACCAACAATTTAACAATAACAAATAGGTCGATTTTTTCGTCAAAAATCGTTATTTTAGCTTCAAAATGGTGCCAAAAATTGAAAAATTAAAAAAACTCGACGAGACTGGAGAGGAAAGTAATAAGCTGAAGAAAGCATTTTGATTTTTTGATCCATGATTCATATGATCCTCCAGTAATGCTGTAAGCTGGTCAACGCACATAAACTTTTTTTCTAGGCGCCTGCGGAGATCTACAATAAATCCGTTTGAACATTTTTTTAAATGTTCTTCACATGTTGTACTTTTATAATATGTAAAATAAACCTCCAGTAATAATTCTTTCTAAAAAAAATCATGAAAAAAGGTCTTTTTTAGAAGAAACAAACCTTACCAACTTGAATTTTAGAAACAATTATTCCAATTAAACCAAACAAAAATTAAAAGTAAAATATGCGTAAATGTGGAATATTGATTTGGAATTATTTTAATTGTACTGACCTGGCATTCTTATAATCTCCATGATTTTAATACGTGTTTGATATAATTAAATACTGGTGCTACTATTTAAATACTGTTATGCCGTACACTTCTGAGGAATACGCATGTATTATATTTATGGAGAATGCAGAGGCAGTGGTGCTGCAGCACCTAGATTGTGTCGAGTTTGAAACTATTTGGAAGCTTTTCCACATAAGTAGATCGGCTGCTTGAACCCATTTTCTGACCTCCCCGGTATTCGGATTTAAATCCTCTTGAGAAGGTTTATGCAAACCAATATGAAAAAAACAAAAATTGAGACGAAGAATTAATGAAGCCGGACAACAAATAAATGTCGCTGTGAGTGCAAAACGAATTAATAGATCTCTTTTAAAAAGATTTTTGTTTGTATTTTGTTTAGTTTTAAATAAATATAAATATATATCCTTTTAATTTAACAAGAGTTTTTGTTTGAATTTTGTTATACAAAAATAATTGAAAATAATTGTCAGTTAATCAGTATTTTGTTATATAACAATAATTAAAAAAAAAATCATCAGTAACATTTCAATATCATTTTGAGATCAAAGTAAATGATAGAAAGAAAATGGAATTTTATAGATTTGGCACTCTAAAATCTGACCTAATGTGTCGATTTTAACATGGCATTATCGCAAAGACTATATCGATATTTTACTAAGGTCATATTTTGATATTCTGTCAGTTATGAGCTCCAATGAATCAAAAAACACAAACATATAAAATTACATGAAAATGTATTATTTAGTACAATCAATTTTTTGTGGTTTTATACAAAAACAAACACAAAATAATAAACGGTCGTAGTGTCTGTTTTTTCTTCCTTGTTTTGACTGCTTTCAGTATTTCGATTGTAATTTCTGGATGCTGCTTTGTTAGGTCTTGTAGTTATGTCGCAAAAAAAATGGGTTCAAACATTGGATTCAGCAGCATAAAATTCGGGATCTGATTTACATTATTAGAAACCCAAAATTTTGATACAAAGTGCGGGATAATGTCTTTTATATAATAACTTCAATTTAAGTAAAATAATAAAGTATGTTTTTAACTTATTTGGAGTTCTCGATTATGTGTCCGAAAACGGATTTTAAATTCGATTGGCCGTTAAGTTTCAGACCTTAGTGGATTAATCGGTATTTTAGTACCTAGTTGACTAAGACATCAGTTCATACCTGATTTTTTATTTAAAAAAAACGGTAATTGGAACAAGTACTTGAGCCTCGACTTGAGCAACCTTTTTTATACAAAATAACCTTTTTAAATACTATATATCTTTAATTATATTATTATATACATATTTTATAATACTTTTTAAGTAAAGTTCATACATTTATTTGCTTTTTTAATAACACTGACATACAGTTATGTTGTGACCACTTCCTCTTCGAAAAACGACTCTTCCGGGCCATCGAGAAACATAGAGTTCTGTGCAAAATCGTCGTCCGCATACATATTTGGAATAGCAGATTTAGACAAAACCGTCCGTTGTCCAGATCGTAAAAGATATTTTTCGTCAAAGTGAAAATGACATATGTACACGAACTTCTTATTAATACCGCATTTCCACAGCTCCGGGTTTCCGGAGTTCACAATCCACAGGCTTCGACGTGAGTCCTTTGGCAGTACAAAATACGACACACTTGACACTTCGCTGCATATATTTCCACAGTTTTTGTATGAGCACCGTTTCATAGTATTGCAGTGTGTTTTCAAGACGATCTTTAGCTTCTTTTGATGTGCTATTTATACACATTTAATCGTTCGTTTTATTTATATTGTTTACCGGCTGCACTTGGCTTCAACTACTCCGTGTAATTTGTTTACATTATTATTATATAAACTCGACATCTCAACTGCAAATGAGCTTGTATTCTTGTGTACTTGTACATCGCAAATGGATTCTTCCGATACTAATATCTGTAATATTGGTCCATTTTCAGAGCATGCGCAGACTCTGTCCAGGGGTTAACAACATACAGAAAGTATTATATGCATACCATTTTCCTGTGTATAGGAATATATATATATATATATATTGTATTTTTATATATTATATTATTTATTATATATTATATATTTATTATTATAATAATTTCTTAAAAACATAAATATAACAATATTTACAAACTGTTCTTCGAATATGATACTATTATTATTATAGCTTATTTTTTTAATGGATAATTGATTGGAGTTATGGGACATTGATGATATAAACATTATTTGAAATTTTTTTTATGATGCCATTGGATAATCCATGAGTGCAAATGAATATGGTAAAACTAAAAATATGAACGTAATTTTATAAGGGAGTTATTGGGTTTTATTATCTTTACACAAGAACGGAGAGCAGATCTACGGACAGCTCTACAATTTGATAATTTCTTGGCATGGTCAGTTATTATGGCCATCAATTTTGATTTTCTGCTCACCGCAGCCTCGAAATTAAAGTAGCAGCAGACGCTACAAGTCGATCTGAGTTGTGTGATCCTTCATCGGTTAACGGACAAGTCAAACGCGTATGCATCAATATCATTGACGCCGCCGAAAATAATTACAGACAAATTTATAAAGAAGGTTTAGCGTTGAACACGTAGGCACCACAAAACTAACATACCATCTTCGTGGCATTCTAACATTCAGGACAAGACACTAAAAATTCTTCAAAATCTCACCGATGGTTTATACAATATAATATTCCATTCTTAAACATCTTCATATTGGAAACCCAGAAATGTGTCGTATGAAAGCTCTAGCACACAGTTATGTCTATACTGGACCCAAATATAGACAAACACATACACAATCTTGTACGTCAATATTCTTGTTTTGCTTCTACATGAACCTGTGAAAACAGTATTATCATCGTGGCCCAATCATCCTTGGTTAATAATCCACATTGACTTTGCAGGCCCATGTTATACCACCAAGCTCGTTTCTGGAAAGTAACTTGCCAGGTGAAACATTGTGCAACTTTTACCAATCATCCAATAGGCAGGGTGTGTATAATTGTTCTGATGATGTTTGCGGTGCCGTTGATGAGTTTAATGACATTATTATTTGAGGATTTAATCAGTACGTTCTAAGCAGATTGAGCAAACTTCGTTAGCTGAGATGGTTTCTCAATCATATGAGCCACAAAAAAAAAATGCGAAAAATTGCCACATTCAAGAACAATTTTCCCAGAAATGTTTGTAGGGGATAACCAATGAAAACCAAATTATTTTTGACCTTGCAATATTTATATATTTTATTTATTTACAAATCGGTGTTGACAAAAATTCACTCCTCAACTTGAGAGAAATTCATGTATTGTTCTATACAGGGTGTGTGTATGTGTGAATTAATGTCCCGTTATTCCAAATCAATAATTTGTTTTATAAATATGCTATTAATAGCAGGAGGAAACTACAGATTTAAAGTGCTACATTCGAGAATCACTTCGGCTGCCGGGATCGTGCCGACGACATCCCATAAACCAGCCAACGCGTTAACCCACTCGGCTATGACTTAGTTTCCATTTAATTTGATGTGCTAGATATTCTTAGTTGTTACTGCACTTATAAATAACGATGTGGGTAAAGGGAGAGGTACTTCATGTCTTATGTATGCTGATAATAACAATATCTGTGATAATAACAAACAAATCTGTGGTATTTGTAATAAATACATTGTCTCTATTGGACAAATATTTGACACTTACCAATACTGACCAGTGGTGCAAAGTAAATAAATTTAAAGTAGAACAAAAAATTGTAGTACTTTACATGATTAAGAAGTACCGAAAATGCGCATGTTGGATGTTGTGTTTAATAATTTTGCTCTTTTTATTTTTTTACCGAAGACATGGCACTTATCGTTACACATTTTTCATCGGTACCCTCTACTAAATCATTTTCAATGATAAAAATTAACTAGATTTCCGTTTATAAAAACAATATGATTGTTTAGATCTTTAATTGTGATTTGAATGTGAATAGATAAAAATATATAAATTATAGTCTCGGCGTGGGTCCGGCTCAGATGTTCAAACGGTCAGTGACCATATTCTAATTCAAATCTCACGTGACTTTTGCTTAATTTTGACATATTGTCCATGCATGATGATGATGCGCGAACTTCTCAAATTCAGATTGGCTAATAAATTATATTTAAAAAAAAAAATTAGAATGGCTTTTTACATAACACAAGTTATGATATTTATCGGCGTAAAGTATATATGCTAAATTCTATTTTAAAAAGCCAAACCGATTTCACCTTTTTTCATATAATTTATTATGCTAGTCTTAGCTTGTGATGTTTTCACTGAAAAATATTCATATAAAATAATATATAACGTATATGAGAAATCATCGACATATTAAAAAAAATCAAGAGATATGGGTTTTAAGAACTGTGGGTTTTGTGAATTGGAGTTTAAAATGTTTTCTGAATATACATTTTGAGTTTCAATAATTATTTTTTTTTAGATTTCTGAACATTTTGACTTTAAGGTTTTATGTGGTACACGCCACACTCGTCTTATTTAATGTACACTATTTTGGGAAGTACGATGGGGAAAGGAGTAGTATGGTAGATGATAAACTATATATATATAGTCAATTCCGCGTCGCGCACAGGAACTCGGCCTCTCGCAGACGACAACTTGGCGAATTTTGCGTCGGGACTTGGACCTGCACCCGTACAAGATCCAGCTGACCCAGGAGCTTAAGGTTAATGACCATAGACAGCGCCGTGTGTTCGCTGACT